>CM031678.1:24822776-24860276 GCA_006182925.3 Reinhardtius hippoglossoides | reverse complement strand
AAAACAAACCCCCAAAAACGTGTATATCAGTTGAAGAGGATGAAGCAGAAGTCAAATAGCTTATGTTCTTTAAATTAGGAACAATAATCCTGCAGCTTTTCAGACCACAACACTCTTTATTTTCTAATTCGAATAATAATAATAATAATCATCATCATCCTCACAAAATATTTCTGTGTGTTTGTGCGTGTGTTGCAATCCCTTCAGGGGGGGCAGCAGCAGCAGCGTGTCCAGAATTTCATCACCACAGTGAGTTTGGCGCGTCCCACTTCCTGTCATTAAGGGAAAATCCCGCCCTGGTGTGGCTGAGGTTGTATAAAAGGTCTACAGGTTGGTGCAGGCAGACAGATCAGCACTGACAGCGGAACAAAGCAAACAACCTCCTCTGACCAACACAGGTAAATCCAATCCTCTTCTCATATTTCCTTTTGTCAGTCTTCGTCTGGAGCAGATTATTACTTGGTTCTTTCTTTGCTTAGTGGTTGTTAACATCTGAAATATGCATTCTGTATGTATATATATATGTGTTTAAGTATAGAAGGTTTTCTGATTTAGTGTCACTGGAACATTTCTCTCTGCCTGTAGATCTTAGAAAAAGATGGCATCCAAGATGCAATGCAACGTGAGCCAGATGTGGGGCCCCAAGATGCCACAGGGACTGAACTTGGAGATCTCCCATCATCCAATGACCATGAGGCGAGTGGTCAACCTCATCATCGCCATGGAGCGGCTGAAGGACGGCGGGTCGGAGGCGGTGCTGAGCACCAGCTTCAGAGATGAAAACCTGCTCGACATCATGATGGAGAGCATCGTGGAAGGTAATCACACAGAAAATACTTCTTTCTTTTTAGTATTATTGTAAAAGAAGAACTCCCTGGACCCTGGTTCCCCTTTTATCACAGCATGTTTGAAAGGATCAGCATTAAAAGTTCCTAAACAGCTGAGTGAAACTTTACAAAACTAAAAACAAATCGGGGACCAGTTGGTAAAGTGAGTAATTGATAAATGACATCATCATTTTCTGTCGGCAGTTCTATTCATAAAACCCGTTTCACACACAGACGTGTAGATTCAAGGTTCTGTTCAGGGACTTTAAAGAACAACACAGAGACAAACTATTACAAATCTGAAAAGAACAATTTTCACAGGCAAAACAAAAGAGATTGAAAACAGTAGAATAAAAAGGATAAATCTGTATAAAAATGTTAAAGTAATTTTGATGGAGGAAAAACACTACAAATGAAATCCCCAGTGATCTCAGGGGCCTCGCAGGGTCGGATGAACGTGTCTATTTGGGAGCAGCTTCGCTAAGAGATTTAAAAATGAGCAGTAAAACTTAAAACTCTGATTTTAAAATCTCAGATCTCTGCCATTTCTTATTAGTATGTGTTGTTTTAGTGGCAGATACAGATGTGGGCCACTTCAGGCTTTGATGCAGAACTTCTGGGTCCTCATACAAAATGGATTCAAGCCCTTGTAAACTGAACTGTCCAAGTGCCGCATAAAAAAAAAAAAATGATAACAGCAACGTGGCAGGTAATCTAATCGTGCCTCTCTTCCCCCCCCAGAGCACATTGTGTTTGAGAGAAGCTCGTCTCCACCAGATCAGTTCAGCAGGACGGGCGTGTACCCGTGCAACATCAGCGACAGCCAGAAGAGGAACTTCCTTCTGGTCCAAAACAGCATGGAGCTCCACGCCGTGATGCTGCAGGGCGGCAGCGACAACCGCAAAGGTGACAACACAAAACCTCTGGCTCCTGCTGGACGATTTATAATCAAGAGATGACATGTTTGTTGTCGTTGTTGTTGTTGTTGTGAGGCTGATGTTCGTCGTAATGACCACACATCCTCTGCTCTCTCCTCAGTTCTTCTCAACATGTCGACCTACGTGCACCCTTCACCCACCATCGAAGCCAGGCCTGTGGCTCTGTGCATTAAAGACACAGACCTCTACCTGTCGTGCCACTATGAGGATGGAGCGCCCACCCTGCATCTGGAGGTAAGACGTCTGAAAGTGACGCCACACATTTATAGATCCCATTTACATCTGACGTGAGCCAGTAACACTGTCCAGTGTGATGCTCGAACCTTCTGACATGTGTCCTCTCGCTCCTCAGCCAGTGCAGGACAAAACCAGCCTGAGGACCATCACCAGGGAAAGTGAGATGGTGCGATTTCTGTTCTACAAGCGGGACAGTGGGGTGAACATCAGCACCCTCATGTCGGCCCGCTTCCCCGACTGGTACATCAGCACATCAGAGTACGAGAACCGACCAGTCATGATGTCTCAGGAAAGCGCCCAGAGCTACCAGACCTTCAACATCCAGCGTCAGAGTTAAAACCTGTCAGAGCGGAACGTGGATCAGCATCTTTTCACTTTTGAGCCTCAATCTGCAATTATCTTGATTCAAATAATAATAATAATTACAAGTAAGATGTAATTTCAACAGAAACCTGTCTGCTGGAAAGACTTTTACTGAGTGTCTAGTTACTGTATGTACCAAGTACAGAGAGTGACATGCTTAGTGTATTGACATAGTCAAGTTTCACCACAAGTTGGCGGTGTTGTGCTCTCTGATGAGTACCCTGTGTGTTTTCATGACACACAGTTATTTTATTTATTATTATTTTATTTTATCTATTTATCTGTGTATTTAACATTAATTTTATTTGAGAATCTGCTTACTAACAATTGTTTTAATGATGTGCAGCAAATATTTAATAAACCCTTTCAGATGATTTGATTTTGTGTTGAATATTCTCAGGATTTGTCCCATGACACGTCTCAAACATCATTTATATAGACACTAGAACAATAAACTCTTATCCTTCCAGTAAACACAGATAATGCAAATGACCACTGATGCACATAATGACCCAATATCCAGCAATTGATTGCAAGTGAATTTACAACCAAATTGGTAAATACAACAAACAGACATTAAAATAGGCTTTGAGAGGTTTAGGCACATTTACTTTATATTTAATTAACTCGAAAAGAACATTTAAACAGTAAATTTGGCCAAATGCAGATAAATCAGCCATTGATAAGTGTGGGGGTGGAATTGTTAGAAATATTATTTAGAGTGGTGTAAACAGATAGATAGATGGATAGATAGATAGATGGATGGATGGATGGATAGATAGATAGATAGTAGATAGATAGATAGATAGATAGATGGATAGATATGTGGTATTTCAATTTGTCCAACACAGAAGATAAATATTTTTAAATCATAAACTTTTTAACCCTTTTGTTGTAAAATGTTTAAATGTAAATTTAGCAGCAATCAAAAAGATAAATTTGGTTATTTTCATAGTTTTCTTTAATAAAGACGAAGAAAACCCCTCTTTTGTTTACGTTCTCTGCACCAATCAGCACAGGGGGTTAGCGCATGCGCACTATTTCTTTAAATTTTGAAATTCCGAATCGTCCAATCGGAGACGAGGAGGCGTGGACGACGCGGCAATTTCAAACCCGGATGCACGCGCTCAGTTAGTTCTGACTAACTAACGTCAAAATAAAAAGCCAGCGGAGGATTGTAACGGCAGCTTTTCGTCTCAGGGCCGAAGGAGAAGAAGTCTAAGAAATGGAAGAAGGAGAAACCGCGTCGCTGCTTTCCAGAAAAGGTCAGCGAGATTGTTGTGTAGCACGAGAGCTAGCTACGTGTTAGCATGCTATCGCTAACTCCAGCTGGTGGAAATGCTACAAACATGGTTTCCTCCTCGCGCTAGAAGCCGTCGGAGGGTTTTTAAGTTTCATTCATGTACAGTGTATACATGTACACTGTGTACATGTATACAGTGTACATGTATACTGTGTACATGTACACAGTGATCAATAAATGGATGGAGTTATTGATCCTGAGGGAGATGTCGGAATCCAGAAGCACACAAAACAAACACGAGAGCATTAGAACAATAAAAAGTCTTCAAATATACAACCAGAGATATTAATAAACCAGGTAAAGATGAGCATATAACAGTCAAACACAAGAGCACGATAATGATAAAAAGAATAAAGTGCACTTAATCTGCAGATCTACAGATTTAAAGATAAATAACTGAAGCTATGCAACGTTTTGCATTAGACTGACGCAGCCTGTGAATTATGGTACAGCAGATGTAGGTGTATTTACAAAATTACAAAATAAAAAGGGAAATCTGTGCAAGAATAAAACCTGAAATATATAACTAGAGGTATAATAAATATAAAATCATTGGACAATCAATAATAAAGATAAGCATTGGCAGTAATGGTGATAGATAGATGGATAGAGAGCCTTTTCTTTGAGGTTATTATAGGGCTGGGTAATATGGCAAAATAAATTAATATGTTGTTTAATATTTAAATGAATTGTTTTTACTTCGGTCCATATTGATAATTATCATGATAAATGTATATGTCACGTTATTACTTCTTTTGAGTTTCAGGATTAGATTTTTGCTCCTTGGTTGTGTGGTTTTAAAATGCTGAAGATACTTTTAAATGAGTCATTATGCAAAGAAATTAGTAAATATTTACGACACAGGTTTTGGGGGGTTGGAAAACTATTTCAAACAAGTAGCCAATTATTAACAGATTAATTGTCTGTTGATCTGTAGAATGCAGTCTTGATTCCAAATGTGTATTTTCCACAGTAATCTAAATGTAACACCACCCTTCAGCCAGGTGGGGATTCAGACACCTCATGTGCTACTTGCATCATCTAGAGATCTTATCATATCATATCATAAGATCTTATCTTATCATACTTGCATCATCTAGAGATCTTATCCTGAACAGGCTGGTGAAACATCATCTAGAGATCTTATCCTGAACAGGCTGGTGAAAGTAAAGTGTCAGACTGAGATGCTGCTGATACAGTTTCATTAAAAACAAGGATTCATCTTCTCTGTTTTGTTTCCGTAGTTCATAGATTTATTTAACCTTCACTTTTAATATCACAGAGTTCTGCATTGACACTAGTCTGTGAGTATATCGTATGTTACGTACACATTCATCCAGCGGTCCAACGTGTGGCTGGATATCCAAAGGTTCAGTGTGTAAGATTTGGGTGAAAGGGATCTATTGGCAGAAATTGAATGTAAAATAATCCTTGTGGTGTTTTCACTCGTGTGTTTCACACTTTATATTTACACCTCCTCTACGGAGGCCGCCATGTGTTTCACAGTAGCCCAGACTGGACAAACTAAACACCTTTTTTTGAGTTTTTATGACAACTGAGGTGAGGGGTATTCAGCTGCAACATGCTGCTTCACCACTAGATGTCACTGAATTCCACACTCAGGGTTCCCACGGTACCTGGAAAACATGGAAAACATGGAATTTATGTTTTCATTTTCCAGGTTTGGAAAAGTCATGGAAACTGAGCCAAAGTGAACACTTACATGGAAATCGAAACAGTTGTCCTGGAAAATTTTATTGGATGATGTGTAAAATAGTAATAAAATGAAACTATTGAGCACAGAATTAAGATGAGTTTATAAAAACCCTTTAGCTTTTACTGTAGATAGAAATGGATGATCCCATGTTGTAGACTTGACTGGCACATCTTTTAAATCAAGTAAGTAGTCAGGTGTCCTAGGGGGTTGTGTGTGTGAGGGGGGGGGGGGGGGGGGGGCGGAAAGCTTCAGGGGCCTATAGATCATCACTTAATATGGTACCTGGAAAATCAGGAGGTAGCATGGAATTTTTTTTCAAGGCAAGCGTGGGAACCCTGACACTGAGCCTTAAAGCATAAATCATTGCATTTCAGACAAATTGAACTTGTATGATGTGTCTCTTGTCTAATCGTTCACCTCAGACTTGCGGAAGCAGAAGTTGATGGAATATTTGGCAGCAAAAGGACGGATGAAGCCGCCCAACCCGAAGTAAGAAACACTTTCCCTCTAACTCGCAAGATAAACCTGCGTTGGAATGTTTGTTTCTTTCATGATCAACTAACTTGAGAGCTTTCTGTACCCTCAGGCCGAACCTACGGGTTGACTGTCAGTTCAAGAAGTCAGTGATGGCTGCAGCAAAGGTAGGTGTGGGTGTGGGTGTGTGTGTGTGTGTGTGTGTATGTATGCATGTTTGCAGAGGTAAGATTATTTTCCATTCCAATAATGAACCATGATGCTAAGAAATATTTGCCCCCGGGCCAGAGAGTGAAAAAACCTTTTTTTTTATGAGAATTGTATCGATATCATCATATTTGGGACTGAGTTTGTTTATTCGTCAGAATAACTTTGACCCTCATGCTCAGACATGGTATTAAAATTCGTCCTGGGTTATCCAATCACAAGTGGTCAGCACGAAGTACTCGTCATAATGTGTCCTGAGATCTGATAGCTCCACATTCAGAGGTGGTCTTGGACGTACAGTATGTGGCTCACACAGACAGGCACACAAGTATCATCATCGGACACATCTGTAGACTCAGACTAGGTCAAAACAACCTTTTCGTCTCAAATGACATTTGTGTGTATTTGCGTGTAGAGCAGGGAAGTGTCCAGAGATCCCAGAAGGTCACAGGAGACATTTTTAATACCACATGTAAACTGACGACCGCTGTTAAAACCACGTGTGAACCAGGCCTTTGTGTCACCTGTATAGTATTAGCTGATAGGCAAACTATTGTGCAGAGCTCTCGAACACAGAGTTACTGTTTTCGTTTTTTTTGTCTTCATAGGTTGTTGATGGAAAAGAGAACAAAGCTTCAGTTGACACATGTAAATATGTTGGCAAAAAAGTTCCAGCTGTGGCTGCTCAAGCCACAGCACATCCCAGCAGACGGCCATTTGGTGTCACTAACAGAGTGAATGTAAAAGGCAGCATCCTGACTGCACCGCAGAATGCCAAATGTCAATCTTCAACCAGTGGCTCAGGACGTGACCGAAACCCAGGGCTGATACCAACGATCACCGGCGTGTCCGCCAAGTTCCGTCTGAATGCAGCCATCAACATCAAGAGGCAGCCAGCCACAGGAATGCATTCTTCAGGCCGAGCGTCTTCAAGTTCTGCCTCCCACTTGAACAGTGGCTCAAATGCCTCTTTGGTTCCAATGAAAACAGTCAGTGCCAGGATGAGCCACTGCCCCCTTGTCAAAACAAGAACTGGGCTCATCACTGCAGCGACACAGCCAAGAAAGTCACTTTCATGCCACGCCTCTGCCGCACCGGCTAATGCCACCACTACTACTGTTTCTGTGGCCGACAAGGTACGCTCCGGCAGGTACGCATCAGGTTCCCAGAAGTCTGTGACTTTTCTGAAGAAAACAGTTACTGCTACTGCCCTTAACAACCACGTTAATAAGAAAACAACAGGTTCTTCTGCAACAATAACTGGGTGTAAAATTCCACCTCAGGACAAGTCTAATGCAAAACCACTTTTGGATAAACGGTCTCTGTCGTCTCGCGGGGGTCAGTTATCCAGTGAACTAAAGTCATTGCCCACCTTTAAACGCAAAGCAGCACCTGTGCAGCCAGTGAGGAGAGAAGGGACGACAAAAACTGACAAATCAGCAGGAAAGCCCGCCGACAGGTTAACGCAGCAGAAATCTGATGCTGGGGGGGCGAGACATGGACAGACATGCAAAGTGTCCACCCAAACATCCTCGGGGCCAGCGAGCAGAAGCAGTTTCCTAGCGGACAAAGGGGTAAGGCGAGGGGATGTGGTCGAGCTGGGAGGGACAACCAAGACAAGTAAAGAGACACAGAGCAAGAAGGGACACGGTTCATCGAATGCCCCTCCCCACAAGCTGGTACTAACCAAACGGGGGCTCCAGTGATGTCACGGAGAGCGTCACAGCCTGCCACCTCCATCCGCCGTACAGGCCTGACCACGGGCACGAAGACGCCAAAGCTCTCAGTCAGGGTCCTTCCCCAGACCGAGGTAAAGAAACTGACAGCTGCCCAAGAAGAAAGAATGTAAGTAGAACCGTGCAAGTGAATGTAGAACATGAAACCATGATGTAGAACCAGTGAATCGTTACATTTCCACTGTAGTCGACAATGGGGTCGAATTTGACCTGGAGGTTTGGCTCTTTCCAGCTGTAGATATTTAATATTTGTATTTATTACCAGCTGCATCAGTGTGGCGGGTTGGTCGGTCTTAAATATAAAGTTGCATAAAATGTTGTATGTTTTAAGCCCATTGTGTTCTTTGACTAATGTTTTCCCACCTCCCATCTCCCCTGGTTTAAAGTGCGTCTCTCTGCTGTGCTGCCCAGTGAAGTAAAAACCACTGTGTTATTTCTTCTCAAGGAGAAAACTGCAGGAATGGCGGCAAACTAAGGGCATATCCTACAAGCGCCCGCCGCTGCCGGTGAAACCTCAGGTGAGGCGCACGGTGGCAGTGCCCCAGCCTTTCTGGACCAGCATGAAGGAGGAGGATGATGCCAACTCCCTCATCTGTGCTGTCGACAGGTCCCTGGCAGACTGTATTAAACTGCTCCGGGAGGTGTGTGATGTGGCGTATTTGGTTTACTCATCTTCTTAATCTGATGTTATCTGTTTGTTGCGAACATGCCTGGACCAAGGTTTCATGTCAGAAAGCAGCTTTTGTTGACACACATTAAACTCCAGTAATTTTCCTCTGACGTGAGCCTGCCTTGTGCCTCCAGGGCTGCCCTCCGGACCACGTGAAGGAGGTTCTGTTGCGGCTGCCCACGGTGTCACAGAAGTTTGCCAAATACTGGATCTGTCAGGTCCGTCTGATGGAGCAGGAAGGCAACCTGGACGTCCTGCCCGTGTTTGAAGAGGCTGTTCGTGTTGTGTTGGAGGTAAAGCACCCATGATATTCGACTGTCTCACATGAGAGTGTTCAACAGTTCTTACAGGGGCCCATAAAGGTTACTGTTGGTCTCAGGTGTAACTGCTCTGACAAATCCATAAAACCTCATTTGTTGTTGTATTCATGATCTTTTATTTATTTCTTTATAAGTACAGTACATATTCACTTCTTGCAATTTGTGCTGTGCCTTGCTAATTCCTTTTAATTTCCCCCGGGATTAATGGAGCATGTTTTCCTTTGTCGTGACATTTCATCTATTCTTTGTTTTTATTTTCTCTACAACACTATTAACTCGTACTCCCATTCATCAAAGTATGGGCTTAGTCCTATTTGATTTAGAGGTGGCAATGTTTCAAAACGTCTGTGTCCTTTAGGGCCGGGGGGTTTTCATGAGCTACTGGTGATTATGATTATTATGAGTGTTACTTCTATACGTATTCTGACTTTTGCTTTGTAACCATAAATGTCTAAGAAGCCCGATCATTCGATGTAGTGCTGCTGCTGCACTTGACGAGCAGCTCGCCTGATAGCTCAGTCAGCAGTGCCCGGCCGGGCGGCAGTGGAAGCTGCTGTTCAGCTCTGATATCAAACCAAACTTATCATAATGTCCCTTTGCTGTCTATTGTTGGCAGCTATCGCACGTGAACAGGCAGGCTACTGTTGGACACAACGATACAGAATCAAACATCAGAAAATAATGATTCTGCTGTTTTTTGTGATAAGTAATATCATGTGCAAGTATTTCGCAAATCTTTTGTTATTTGACCACAGTGCAGTAAATAATTCTCCAGCATACTCCGTTGTTTATGTCGAGTTTTCTCTCTCTCTGTGCTCCTGTTAAGTTTCGCTGTGTGTTTTGTTCCAGCCCATTGACGAGCTGCGGACCGTGGTGTTCGAGATTCTGAAGAAAAATGATGAGATCCAAGGTAGTTGACCTGGAGCTCTTGTTTGTCACCACTGTTATGATAACATTTAGTAATGAGTCACTGGCAGCGAGGATTGCTTCACCAGTTCGGGACTGTGTGTAATTAGAAGGAGCTTCCCTGCTCGTCAGCAGCGGCTTCGTGGTTCGGTGGACTCAGGCCGGCAGCAGGCGTTTATTTGCTGTGGCTCAATATCTGCAGCTCACTTTCACAGTTTCAGAAAGCGAGCTGCAACCAGCGTCACCACAGGCTGAGCCAGCAGCACATTACATAAACGACCAGAGCTCCAATATATTTATATTGGACATAATATTAGATTTATATATGACAAACTGAAAATGAACGATTCACGAGACAGACTCGTGGTCGATCCGTGGTTTATCAGCTGCAACGCACCACGATCACTCCTGCACAGACTCTGGCTCCAAATGATATCAAAAGCACAAGATGGTGGCACCTGTACCCGCAAAGATTTAGCTTCATTTGTGTACAGTGGAAGGAAGTGAAGATGTATCGTCTGTCTTTATATACAGGCTATGGTTTTAACTGGGTGTATATAATATATATCATGTCAAATGTGACTGGGGAGACAAACACACAGAATTGGTACCTTCAAGATGAACTTCATGAAATGATAATATTGTTTGTGTGTGCACCTTAAAAATGAATCTAACAAAGAATTTCATATTTTTCAAAGCGTCTGAAACAAAGCAGGACCAACTCCCATCAGCCGAGAGTTCTCCTGAGAGCAGCGACAAGCCGATGATGACCCCCAAGCCTGTGAGAGTCCTCATCTCTGGGGAGAAAGGAAACTCCTCTGTAGTCAAGTATAAGATTACAGCGACTCCTGGGTAGGTTTTACTCATCATTACATTAATATGATAATTAGTATCTGTGTGTGTGTGTATATATATATATATATGGCCGACATGACGACTCACCAAAAGTGAAGCCACATCATCTGGACAGCCTCCTGGTGGCTCGCTGCAGTATAGGTTATAAACCTGGCCTCCATGTTATTGGATAGGACATTTGCCCCAAAAAGTCAAAGTACACTTCAATGTACTCTAAAACCAAGCGCACACACACACACACACACACACACACACACATACACACACACATCTCTTCACTGCATCTGCATCTGCATAAAAAGCACACGCCTGCAATTGTTTCTTTGTCATTCCCTCTGCAGGATGCTCTTTGCATGCTGCATGATTGTCTGACCTTCCTTGCAAGGAACAAAGTCTACTTAAAAGACAATCATTCCCTAATCTCTTTATTTCCGAAGTCTCACCAGGTCAAATTTCATTCACAGAACGAATTCTCGTACTAATGGAAGAATTGTTTAAGAGGCTGGATAAGGTGGAAATCAGATTTAGTTTTTCTTTTCCTTCAGTGGCCCTCCAAGCCAGAAGAGAGAACCAACACGGGTCAACGGCCAGGAGGTTCGATTTTTCACTCCGGTGAGACGCTCGGTGCGAATCCAGAGAGACTCGCTCCGATATCCCGACCGCCCTTCAGGACCACGACCTCTGCGTGGCCTCCTACAATGACCTGATCTCCGAGGAGGATAAAGACACGAGCGGGGAGCAGGAGGACGGGGGAACCAGCCCATCTGTTAATGACGCACCGATGTTTATCTACAGACAGAACGAAGCACTTACAGACAAGGTGCTCGTCCAGCTCGTCTGTGATGAAGGTGTTTAGCCTTCACCAGTTTGTCGCTGTTCAAATATCAGTGAGAAAAAAGAAAAGTGTTATCCTGGTAAATCTCCATCCAGGCACTTCAAGAAATGAGCCGGTCAAGTGTGAGGGTTTCTCACACACAGGACATCTGTATTATTTTATCAATTCAACTATTGTGTACATAGTAATGTCAAATAAATGTCTTTTTTTAATACCTATCTATACTATGCTTTCATGATCCTTGTCTAACGTCACTGCACCACAGGGTGTCACTGTTACCTTACATTTAGCTGACGCTTTTATCCAAGGCATTCCACAACAAGTGCATTCAACCATGAGGGAACAAACCCAGATCAGCAAGAATCAATTACATTAGCTTCAAAAAGCCAAACTACAAATGCAACACATAAGTGCAACTAAAGTTAAGTTTTTGGGTTATTTTCTCTGCTGAAATACATAACCAGTGTAGCGAAGCTAATACAGGAGAAATGTGGTCTCTTTTCCTGGTTCTTGTCAGGACACGTGCTGCAGAGTCTTTTTAACGACTTACTGCTGGAGGCTGATAATAAGGAATTACAATAATGCCTTGTCACGCTGAGATTATGTCTTTTCTAAGAGAGACATAAGTACAATAAACATTTCCAAAAATAAATACATTAGCTTCAAAAAGCCAAACTACAAATGCAACACATAAGTGCAACTAAACTTAAGTTTATTGGTTGTTAGACATCCTCTTCTTAACCAAGGTGTAGTCGGAACAGATGTGTCTTTAGTCTGCGGTGGAAGATGTGCAGACTCTCTGCTGTCCTGAAGTCAATGGGGAGCTCGATCCACCATTTAGGAGCCAGGACAGCAAACAGAGTGGTTAGCTCGCAGTGAGGGAGCAGCAAAGAGGACAGTTCAAAAAATACAGTGAACAAATATCAGTACAAGTAATAAGTAAACATGCAATATCAATGTGAGGAAATCGTGTGATGGGATTGTTCTAAATATATTTCTACGGTAGTGGTGACTGTACGATGATCATCCATTTCCTGTGAGTAACACGACGGTGTTGTTGTAGTCTGTAGGTTCACACATCGTTTCACAGAAATAATACACTGTCAATCATCTTTTGTGTCTTTATTTCTCATGAAATCATGCAGTCGCGCTGAGATTGTCTTTTCTAAGAGAGACATAAGTACAAGAAACATTTCCAAAAACAGATTTCCCTAAAACAACATGGTCTAGACACTTCCCCCGGACATACCCACAAAGATAAAAGGGGGGTGATGACGGTGCCTACAGGTGGATGTGGGGGGGCTGAAGCAATCCTGCGAAACTGGCATCGGTACTGACGTCAGCAAACGGGAAAATGATCTCTGCTGAAATAGTGCCTGATAGTGTGGGTGGGTATTATAGATGACTGGAGAGTGAGCCATGTCATGGGATTTATGTGACATTGATTCACACTGATTGACTCCTGAGATATCGTGTTCATGAAAATGAATCAGTCCGTCTCGAGTGAATTTCTACATATTTGGCCCAAATGGTCCCTGGGACTCAAAGATGAACTGGTTCGATTCTGGTCACTGTTACCTCTTAAAGGGATAGTTCAGCCAGAAATAAAAATACCTTCACGTCACCCACACCTCCAGTGACATGGTGGTGAAGAGTTAATGAAGTAGTTTTCCCTTTCTATTGAAACATGATTTGACTTGTGTGAACTCTGCTGCTCGAGGGAATTCTTTCATTATTGGCACAGGTGGTCACTTGCTCACAAATGTAGCAGACAAGACTGTTCTGGTCAGAGAGAGGTACAGTAAACACCGGCTGTACCGTATTTCTAGTTTTATGTGTGAATTACTTACTTTCCTTTTTTCTTTTTGTCCCCACTGACACATGTCTAGCGTCCTTAGGTCTCTTGAGAGGCACTAGTTATTATTATCATTATTATTATTATAAGAATAAGAAGTCCTTTATTAGTCCTGCAATGGGGAAATTTGCAATATTACAGCAGCAAAAAGACATAAGCAGTAATAAGTCAAAATATAATATATATTGTGGAATGGTAGAGGGATCCTCACATGTGGCTCTCTGAGGTTTCTACCTTCTTTTTACCCCGTTAAAAGTTAATTTTTAGAGAATATAAGAGAATATGCACAGTGAATGGATCGCACATGATCCGTTTATATTGCACAGACATATGGTTATGGCACAGTGAATATTGCACAGTTGATAAGTGTTAAAGTTAATTATTTTATTATAATAATATTATTATTGTAATAGTCATTATGAATATAAAATAATAATTATTTTATTATTATTATTATTATGTGCACTAAAATGTTGAGGTGACAGAGATACAGATGTAATGTGTAAAATCTAAATATAGACATTGTGTTAATATCACCTTGGAATTGTGTAACTCTCACCAGCTGACCATGAACTTTTGCTGTAAATCTCCAGACTTGCAAAATTTCTAGAGAAAACCACGGACTCATCACTTTGCAATAACTTTTTTACCCACGTCATTTCAATATTATCTTGGATTCCTATCTTTCCTGTCTGGTGCGCATGCGTCTTCTGTGCAGCTCTGGGATACTTAAGGAGTCTCCCTCTGCTCCTCTGCAGCAAGCACGGACTTCAGCTCTTGAGTTCATCGACACTTTCACTGAAGGTAAGTGGCAACTGCATCATTTTCAAACATGCACATCAGCTGTGCACGTGTCGCCTGTTTGTCCACATGTGTCTTTTCACTCGGAGGATGCTGAGGTAGAATCAGGAGGAAAGAAAATCTAACTTTTTATCCTGATTCTGTCTCAATGTTCCGAAGACCGATCATCCGCTAATAGATCAGATTTATTGGTCGGTCGATGACATGAAGGCAGTTTTATTTATACAGCACGTTTCATACACAGGTGGATTCAAGGTGCTGTGCAGCAGGGACATTAAAAACAACACAGAGACAAAAGAAAACGAGTTGAAATCTGAGTTGAATAAAGAGGTGAAGGAAATAAAAAGAGTGAATCTGTGTAAAATAACGAATAATAAAACAGATATAGAATAAAATACAATGATGGGTGGACCTTGTAAAATAACCAGTTAAAGGCAATGGATGGTGCCGTCCTCAGATCATCAGGTTGGGTCCAGTGCTGTGGAATTATTCCCTGAGATATTAAATTCAAATGTGGAAGTCAGGGGTGAAAACATAACCTCCCTTGCAGAGGTAATAGGTTTTATAAATGTACAGAATATACAGACAAGAAAAACATTTAAGAAAACAATATTATATACATTGTAAAGAGGAAAACGGTGTGTTTCTGAATCATTGAGTGTTTACTTTCTCTTTCCTCGTGTCAGAACGTCACTGAGGAGACAACATGGTCCACGACTTCACCGAATGCACCATGTCCACGAGAGATGGGCAGTTTGTCGTCTACAAGAAGTTAAAGAAGTTATTGAAGATGTGCACTGATGACCAACAACATCCTGAGAAGAATGGTACAGCTCTTCTCTCATGACCTTTCAAAGAACCACATTGATCCTGCTCATGAATTCATACAAAGATTCTTGTGACTAAAAGAAACCAGAGTGGATCAAGTCCAATGTTTTTATTGATCCACGTCCGACACAAGCAGAAAGAATGTTCTTTACTGTGACAACTTTATTCATTTATCCTCAAACAAAACGATGGAAGTGATTTACTTAATGAAAAGTCATCACAATCACACTTCATCCCGATTGTGTCTTTATCTATGGGCCCATTTGAATAATTGTGCATTATTTTCTGACTTTGAAATAAGTTGTTTTTCTCATTGTATCTGTTCTCAGCTTTGAGGTACAAAAGTAAACCTGGAAAAGATGGGAAAATACAGATTGCTCTCCTCTTCCGGCTTAACAGCCATTACTACAGCCCAGAGGTGGCAGGGGGGGAATTGAAGGTAAATTGTTCTAGCAGCAATGTATGAAGAAAGTGAAGGAAGAAATGATCCTGAATCAATTTGACGACACGTGGGTTGAACTGTTTCCGGGGGACCCGACAAAGTGATGAACCTGGTTGTAGTTCAATGCTTTGTGAAGTTATTGAAGTCTGCTACTCGTCTGTGGGGATGTAACTTCATAAACATTGAACTACAGCCAGAACTTTGAACTTGGCTCCCCTGGAAACATTTCTGTTGTAGATTTCGCTCTTTGCAGCTCGTTTCTGTATTTGCGTGCGTTGTGACTTTTTTGTCCAAGCGACGAAGTCGTTTTCTCAATTTGCACAATATTTAATTTCAAAATATATCAACTGAAATCAACTTATGATTAAGTTAGGTTATTAGGTTATGGCAAACTACAGAAGTGGTTGAAAAATGAATGTTGTTGCATGAGCTCATTCCTATGAATGAAACTGTTCCTGAACATTGTGTGTTTGTGTTCACAGATGAAAAAAACCTCATCCGATCCAGCCAGCTTGGGTGATAGCTACTGGTTTGAGAAGGTGAACATCGGAGCCGGTGAATATCACGAACTGCGATCTGTGAGCGAACCCGAGGTTTACCTCTGCCTTATAGGAACGAAGATTTCCACCAGCAAGGAACGTGTGAAGTCTTTACTTGTCACAGTGAAAAAGAGATTTGATTTATAAAGGCTTCATTCTTGACGGCAAGGAGCGACAAAAGCGTCCATAGCAACCACCTTAGATACGACAGAAATGTGAAAAATCTTCGTAATAACTAACAAACCAAACATCGTATAGGTTCACTGAATGAAAATATTGAAACTGAAACACACATATCTCGCCATGAATATCATCAAAACGCATTTTTATTAAGAAACATTCCTAAAATGTAGCATATTCCACGAAGAATACAGCAATCTCTGTCTGCGCAGGCACACTTGTCGTTTGTAGCGCTGTGCATTTCGTAGGATTCTCTACGTAAATTTGTACATAACTTTTCGTAAGATATCTTACGAACCGTTTCATGAGACCACGTTGCACAGCGAAAGAGATCTGATTTATAAAGGCTTCATTCTTGTACAACAGGAAAAAGTCTGAAAGCAGCTTTATATGACCTAAGTTTAGTTTGAGCACATTATCATTAGACCTGATTTCTCTTCCTCGGAGTGAGTAGTAACTATACAAGTGTTTTTAAATGCTGAGAAGTACTCCACATACTAGTATACTGATATTCATGTGTACAGTGGTTTCCATAGATACTTTTGATGTGTTGGAATTTAACTGGGGGGGTGTTTTCTTTTATTTAAGACTCCTGTATGTACTGTGAACATGTGCATTCATTTTTACAATTTATTTATTTTCTAAAAATAATTATATATTTTTATTTATTGAATTTCTATTAATTTATGTTGTTGATTTAACTTAAATGTCTTTGCTTGTATGTGATGTGTTATATTTTATTTATAGTTATTTAAAATAAAGTTTATGTGTAACTGAACACTTTCATCTTTGGAATCTTTGCCTTTTCTTTAAACAAATATATGGTATTGGACATTTTTTACTAATATATGTCAATGTATGTCAGACATCATCTTCTTAACCAAGGTGTAGTCGGAACAGATGTGTCTTTAGTCTGCGGTGGAAGATGTGCAGACTTTCTGCTGGCCTGAAGTCAATGGGGAGCTCGATCCACCATTTAGGAGCCAGGACAGCAAACAGAGTGGTTAGCTCGCAGTGAGGGAGCAGCAAAGAGGACAGTTCAAAAATACAGTGAACAAATATCAGTACAAGTAATAAGTAAACATGCACACATCGTTTCACAGAAATAATACACTGTCAATCATCTTTTATGTGTCTTTATTCCTCATGAAATCATGCAGTCACGCTGAGATTATGTCTTTTCTAAGAGAGACATAAGTACAAGAAACATTGATTCACACTGATTGACTCCTGAGATATCGTGTTCATACATATTTGGCCCAAATGGTCCCTGGGACTCAAAGATGAACTGGTTCGATTCTGGTCACTGTTACCTCTTAAAGGGATAGTTCAGCCAGAAATAAAAATACCTTCACGTCACCCACACCTCCAGTGACATGGTGGTGAAGAGATAATGAAGTAGTTTTCCCTTTCTATTGAAACATGATTTGACTTGTGTGAATTCTGTTGCTCGAGGGAATTCTTTCATTATTGGCACAGGTGGTAACTTGCTCACAACTGTATGCAGACAAGACTGTTCTGGTCAGAGAGAGGCAAACACTCTTATCTTTCTGATGTTCTCCGTTGCACGTGGCATCTATTGCACGTCTGTCCGTCCTGGGAGAGGGATCCTCACATGTGGCTCTCTGAGGTTTCTACCTTCTTTTTACTCTGTTAAAACCATTAGGTCATATTTGGCCTCCATGGCCTCTAACTTACTCGTGATATACTTGTTCTCCATCCTGCCTGTTTCTTTGTCATACATCAGTTCCTCTGTGTCTGCTGGGCCTCTCTTTAGCTTCTGTAATTTCTTATATGCTCGAAAAAACAAGACTTTCGACTTCTTCACTTGTTCCTCAAGTCTGCTGCAGGCTTCTCTTTCCTCCTGGTGCTGCCGTACAGCATCCTCCAGTTCACCTTGTAGCCTCATGTTCTCAGAGGCAACTTGGTCATTTTCACTGGTCAGATTGTCCAGTTTAGCTCTGTATTCCTGCTGCCGGGACATGGCAGCCTCACGAGCAACGTATATCTCAGCTTGAGCATCCTTCAGTTCACCTCGTAGCCTCTTGTTCTTAGAGGAAACTTGTTGATTTCTCCTCGTCACATTGTCCAGTTTAGCTCTGTATTGCTCCTGCACGAACATGGCAGAATCACGAGCAAGGCATTTATCTTTTAGAGCATCCTCAAGTTCACCTTGTACCCTCTCGTTCTTGGAAGCCAGTTGGTGATTTTCCTCAGTCAGATGGTTCAGTTTACGCTGCTTAGAGATGTCTGCCGCATGAGCACGCTGTCCCTCATTTAGAGCATCCTTCAGGTCGCCTTGTAGCCTCTTGTTCTCAGAAGCCAGCTGTTGGTTTTCATGGGTCAGATTCTCCAGTTCATCTGCATCCTTCTGCTGATGGTTTAAGGCATCTTCAATTTGGGCCTTTACTCTTTCACTGTTTGACCGATGTGCTGTTAACTCATCGACCGTATGTAGGAGCTCAACAATGATGGCTTGATTCTTAAAGATAATATCATCTTTCTGTGACACGGTTTCTTTGTGCTTCTTCACTTGTTCCTCAAGTCTGCTGCAAGCTTCTCTGTCCTCCTGGTGCTGCTTTCGGGCAAGCTCTGTCTCGTGAAGGGCATCTTCAAGTCTACTTCTTAGCATCTTGTTCTCAGAAGCCAGCTGGTGATCTTCATGATGCTGGTGGTCTTCCCCTGACCTGTTATCAGCCATTTCTGCCTTCATGTGCTCAATTGTTGCTTGCAGACCGGATGTTTGAGCTTGCTCTTGCTTCAAAGAGAGAGTTTTTGGGTGAGCTTCTTTTTCTTTTCGCTCCTTCTTCAGGTCTTCTTCCATTCGAGCTCGATCTCTTTTTACACTGTTCACGTACACTTCAAGAGCAGTTCTGGCTCCTCTTTCTATCGGGAGGTCTTTTTGGAGATCAATTTCATTTAACAGCTCCAATTCACCGAACTGTGAAACATCAAATAATTATTAGATTCAAGTCTAAAGTATGCAGCTGTGTTTTAGTCAAAATAAATCATTATTCTTGTGTATGAATTGTTTATATCTCTTTGTATCTGAAGACACACACTTACCTCGCCAAAGTCAATTTCCTCTTCACTTTCATTGGTACTGTCCAGAAGAGAAGAGTCTGACGAGCTCAGCAAAGCCTGAAACATCAAATAATTATTAGTTTGTTGTTCATTCATGTTCATTCTTGAAAAATATTTGTAAATTTGTATATTTATCAAATCATTAACATGTTTATTTTACTCGTCTGCTTGTGTAGCTGAACAAACTCGACAAAATTACGGGTAAATGATACAGGCAACAGAGAATTATTGAATTTGAGTAAATAATACATTGAATTGAATGTGATCAGTTACACGTCTGAAGAAAAGTGAATGTTATTAACCAAAGATAATAATTTACTGATTAATTGTTTGTTAAATAAATTAATAAATAATTTACATTTACATTTTCTTAATTGTTGTCATTTATAATCTAAAGTCTGCAGCTGTGTCTTAGTTGAATTAAGTAATTATTCTTGTGTTACCTCGTTGAAGTCAGAGGGATAGTCAGATTCCTGCAAAGTTTCCTTTTCAATGTCCTCTTCAATCTCCTCAATATCCGTTTCATGCTCCTCTTCGATCTCCTCCTCAAGTTCATCTTTAGTCTCCTCCTCAAGTTCCTCATCAATCTCCTCCTCAAGGTCCTCATCAATCTCCTCCTCAAGTTCACCTTCAGTCTCCTCCTCAAGTTCATCTTTAGTCTCCTCCTCAAGTTCCTCATCAATCTGCTCCTCTAGTTCCTCATCAATCTCCTCCTCGAGTTCATCTTCAGTCTCCTCAAGTTCATCTTCAGTCTCCTCTTCACTTGACAGCTCGGATTCACTGAACTGTGAAACATAAAATAATTATAAGTTTGTTGTTCATTCCTGTTCATTCTTAAACAATATTAGTAAATTATCATATTTATCAAACCATTAACATGTTTACTTCACTCGTCTGCTTGTGTAGCTGAACAAACTAGACAAACTTACCAGTAAATAATACAGACAACACAGAGTTATTGAATTTGAGTTATTAATACATTGAATGCAATGAGATGAGTTACACGTCTAAAGAAAACTGAATGCTATTAACAAAAGATAATAATTTAATAATTAATTATTTGTTTTACAAATGAATTCATAATTTATACGTTTTCTGATTGTTGTCATTTTCATTTTAAAGTCTGTAGGTGTGTCTTGTACGAGTTGTTTATATCTTTTTCTATCTGAAGACACTCATTTACCTCTGCGTCCGACTGATAGTCAGATTCCTGCGAAGTTTCCTTTTTAATATCCTCTTCAATTTCCTTCATAGTGTCCTGAAGACTGGACCTTCGGAAATTATGCGTAGCCATTACTGTTGATTGGTTTTTGTCTTCTGATGATTTGTCTTGTTTTAGTGTTGACAAAACTGTTTGTATTCGCCAACTAGAGCATTTGATTAATGTCAGAATGGCTCTTCTTCTTCGTGGGTGGCACCAAGTCAGGGTGCTTTAAACATCTTAGGGGGTTTTTCATCCTTTGATGCTGTTGGCCCTTTAACGTTTCTAAATAACATAGACTATCTTAACATAGACTATCTATATAGTCTATGTTATTTAAAAGACGTCAAAGGGCCAATAGTCATTCTATTAATGTGTGTGCGGGCGCGCGCGTGCGTGCGTGTATTTGTGTGTGTGTGCACGTGTGTGTGTCTGGCCGTTGTCAGACATGACCTGCGGGTAGAATATGGCGAATCGGCTCCGGAGTTTGCCTTTCACACATGTCGTCATCTTCGTCGGTGTGTTCAACGTGTGTGTCGCCACTTTTTCACCGGGAGATATTTGTTTTGTTTAGTTTTTTGCGTCTGTCACGTGTTAGTAGCGCCATCAACCCCCCCCCCCCACTCGCTCTCGGTGAATCCAGCCTGCAGCATCATGCATAAATAAAAAAGGAAATATATATATAAATACAGAAATTAATAAATAAATACAGAAATGTATAAATGAATGTCTTAAATATATTTCCCCATTTATATATTTCCACATTTATTTATTTCTGTATTTCTGTGTCCGTATGCTAATGAGAAAGGCGGGCCTAACCTCAGTCTCATGCAGGATTGGTCACAGGAGTGTGATGATCCAGTCCTACTACTTCTGCCTTTCAATGCTGACTGGTGTCCAGTAGCTCTTTTGCAGTGTTGAGCCAGTTCACACAACTAGTTCAAGTTCAGTGGGTTAGGGTTAGTTACGCTTATTTTTTATTGGGATGTTGACGAGTCATTTTTCATGATGTTTAAATGCAGCCTCGTAAACTCTGGAGGGAATCAAACAAACACTAAGTGACTCCATGTGCTGATCAGGTCCTGATAACTAGTGATGAGTGTTTATTAGTTGTAGTGAGAGCCGAGAGGAGGAGGACACAGAAACTCCAGCTCGGTACAAACCACCTGCAGCTTCTGCTCTGATCATTGAGCAGCTGAGACCAGAGAAACTCAGTGTTTTCACTGTTTGTTCTACAAAGTCACTGAGCGGCTGCTTCACGGATCTCACTGCGTGTGTCCCTGGCTGGCCGGATTAAGTTGTCCCAGCTGCCATTGACTCCATGCCCATCAACTGCACCTCCCCCACCATAGCAAAGGCTGCGCCTTTCCACAACTGCCCACCTCAGAGCCCCCTCCCTTCTCCCCTACCACAGTGACGACTCTCTCCATCCTGGAGGGGGACGTCAACAGACTCTTCAGGAGACAGAACCCCCGCAAAGCAGCCGGGCCAGACTCTGTCTCTCCATCAATCCTGAAACACTGTGCTGATCAGCTGTCTCCGTTGTTCACAGCCATTTTAACACCTCACTGGAGACATGCCACGTACCAGCCTGCTTCAAGACCTCCACCATCATCCCTGTCCCCAAAAAAACAAAGATCACTGGACTCAACGATTACAGACCCGTCGCCCGGACCTCTGTGGTGATGAAGGCATTTGAGCGCCTTGTGCTGTTCCACCTCAAAGCCATCACTGACCCTCTCCTGGACCCCCTGCAGTTTGCCTACAGAGCCAACAGGTCTGTAGACGATGCAGTAAACATGGCCCTTCACTTCATCCTCCAGCACCTGGACTCCTCGGGAACCTACGCCAGGATCCTGTTTGTGGACTTCAGCTCTGCCTTCAACACCATCATCCCGGCTCTGCTACAGGACAAGCTCTCCCAGCTGAGTGTGCCCGACTCCACCTGCAGGTGGATCACAGACTTCCTGTCTGACAGGAGGCGACACGTGAGGCTGGGGAAGAGTGTCTCTGATTCCAGGACCATCAGCACCGGTTCCCCTCAAGGCGGTGTTCTTTCTCCTCTACTCTTCTCCCTGTATACCAACAGCTGCACCTCCAGTCACCAGTCCGTCAAACTCCTTAAGTCCGCGGATGACACCACCCTCATTGGGCTCATCTCTGGTGGGGATGAGTCCGCCTACAGGTGGGAGATGGACCATCTGGTGACCTGGTGTGGTCTGAACAACCTGGAGCTCAATGCTCTGAAAACAGTGGAGATGGTTGTAGACTTTAGAAGGAACCCAGCCCCACCCACCCCCATCACCCTGAGAGACTCCCCAGTCGACACTGCGGAGTCCGTCCGCTTCCTGGGCACCATCATCTCCCAGGACCTCAAGTGGGAGCTGAACATCAGCTCCCTCACCAAAAGAGCTCAACAGAGGATGTACTTCCTGCGGCAGCTGAAGAAGTTCAACCTGCCAAAGACAATGATGGTGCACTTCTACACCTGCATCATCGAGTCCATCCTCACCTCCTCCATCACCATCTGGTACGCTGCTGCCACTGCCAATGACAAAGGCAGACTGCAGCGTATCATCCGTTCTGCGGAGAAGGTGATTGGCTGCAATCTGCCATCTCTACAGGACCTGTTCGCCTCTAGGACCCTGAGGCGTGCAGGTAAGATTGTGGCCGATCCTTCCCACCCGGGTCACAAACTCTTCGAGGTGCTTCCCTCCGGCAGGAGGCTGCGGTCCATCAGGACCAAAACCTCATGCCACAAGACCAGCTTCTTCCCGGCTGCAGTTGGCCTTATCAACAAGGCCCGGGACCCACACCTGACTTGGACTCTTATCCCGCCCCCACGCCTCAAGTCTGTGTTACATTAACACATATTACAGTACATTGCACATTCACATTGTACTCCTGTTTTGCATTTTACTTTTTACTTTACTTTTTATATCTTTTATATCTTTTTATTTTATATTTGTTTTTTTTCCTTATGTGTAGTACTTATTGTGTTTTTATGTTTTATGTTCTTTGTATGCACCTATATACCAAGGCAAATTCCAGGTAGGTGTAAACCTACTTGGCAATAAATACTTTCTGATTCTGATTCTGATTCTGATCCTGATTGTCCTTTTATTTAACTCATTATTGATTTTAATTGTGGCTTCCCTCCCTGCAGGCCAGATGAACAGGCATCGTGATGCAAGCTGCACCTTTTGCACCTGGATCACTTGTTCTCTGCTGCTCCCATGTGGCCTTACTCTAGTGCTGCCTCTCCGGCTAATGTTGAATTCAAGATAATAACTGTATTTTCAGCAGGTACAATAAAAAGAGAGATTTCCTACTGAGGATTTGTAAAAAATCACAGGTTATTTTAATGTTTAGAATTGAGCTGGATGCCATATAATTTGATTCCACTGTGCACACTTGCGTGTAAATGACCATCAAGTGAATCTTGTCATTGTTTTCATTTTTGTTTTAAGGCTTCTTCCCATTTGTGTGTTGTGATGTTTGCTTGATTTAAAAAATGTAAATAGAGCAATTTTATTGGAGGAGAATTGCTTATATTGCTAAACCCAATGACCTTAGCAACCCAGCATCTGTTATGCTGAATGAACTGTATTTGTTTCCAGTCACAAAGCGCTTTATGGTACAAATCAGACACAGCTCTATAGGCAGAGCTGTTTTTTCTATCACACCAGCCATCAGGGGAAATTAGGGGTTCAGCATCTTGCCCAAGGACACACTGGAATGGTTGGTGTAGAACCCTCTGTGCCCCCCGAGCCACAGGGAGAAAAGAAACAGATGGAGAGAGAGAGAGAGAGAGAGAGAGTCTTCCTTTGGAGAAAGACTTTGTCCTCAGCTGTCATGTCAGTAAATCAACGTGAATTGAAGGAATGTTGAGATGCAGGGAGAGAAAGAGGCGACAGTGATACTAAGTGTGTGTGTGTGTGTGTCTACATTTTAAGCATTGACCATTTTGACCAGTCGTCACCTTTTCCAAGACTTGGTTTTGGGGTTAGAATTGGGTTTGGGTCAGTGTTAGGGTGAGGGGCTCGGGAACGCTTTTATGCCAATGAGTGTGCTCCCTAAGAATAAGAAGCACAAGAAAGTGTGTGTGTGTGTGTGTTTGTGTGTGTGCATCTCTCAGCAGTTCAGCTCTGTGGAATCCAGCTGATTATTTGCTCCATTCATGCATGGGATTATGATGACGCTGTGTCATGCGCGTAGAAATTGTACAGTTTGCCTGAACACACAGTGGAGAGCATTCCTTACACATGGCAACACTGGCTAAAAATAGCTCAGGGGCGACTCATTCACACACTATAGGATATTTCGCTGGGATCCCTGATGTGTGTCCCCCCCCCGTTACCTGACACATCTACATGCATCAACAACCCTCCTCTCATCAACACCTCTGTCTTCTTTGACCTGTTTCCTTGCCTCCTCCCTGTCTTCTTCTTTGTTTAGGTCTTGCAAACCAGCGACTGGTGGATTTTTATCGGACAGGAAACCAGGCAGGAGGGAAAACCCTTTCACCAGCACAGAGACTCGCAGTCTCTCCTCTTCCTCATCCTTATACTCACTCTACACAGACACTGGAGTATTTCCCTGTTCACTCATTCTCACTGCATCTCAGAAAGGTTTTCACAAATATAAGCATGAGCCTCTTTATTGTATCTGGCTCTCACACGTGATGTTCTGAGGATTATTTCTCTTCTTGTGTGTTTCGGAGAGACTGAAGACGGTAAAACATAAAACCCAAAGACTTGATAAAGTCAGAGCAGAAGTCCAATTTTACAAATGTTCTCAAAATGCCAAATTAATAAAATCAATAAAGGCTGCTTGACCAAACTATCTCCACAAATTCCAACACCTGATGCTTTTATCTGATGAGAAACTGCACCGAGACGATACTGAGGTGGCTCTTAACATAAAACAAGTCATACAACATGTAAAGGGCATCCCAGGTTTACCCCACCTACAGTCCTACCTCGCAACACATTTCTAAGTTTTTTAAATACTTAACAGTTTCTTTTTGAGCTGTGTGGAGGTGCAGTGGACAGCTGTCACCTCACAGTAAGAAGGTTCCTGGTTCGAATCCTCTCCAGGTAATCCAGCTTCCTCCCACAATCCAAAGACATGCAGGCCTGTGTTATAGGGTAATCGAAGGCTCTAAATATGTGTGCGAGTGAATGGTTGTTTGTTTCTATATGTGGGTCCTGCGATACACTGGCAACACGTCAGGGGTTTACTCCAGCCCCCCACAACCCTCAAAGGATAAGCAGGATGGATGCCTGGATGGATGCCTGGATGGATGGATGGACAGAGACATGTTCGGTAACGTCTCAGGCAGGAAACATGATCACTTTTCTACAAAGAAATCCTCCTTTCAGGTTTTCCTCGTTTATTCACGGGTCCTGGATGGTGATTGGCCAACTCAGTCGGAGGGAACTAATGAGCAGGCATGACCGGAACGCTGAGGTGGAGGACAATCAGCTGTTATTGAGAAGACAGGAGGGACAAACAAAGAAATGCAGAGGAGGAAATAAAAACAAGCAAGAACTCAGCCCCTTCCTGACATTAAACATTTCCTTAATAGTGAGGCTCTACAGATCACAGATGCATCCTGGGTAAGTTTGACTAAACCTTAGATGCACAACCTGTGATGTGAACGATCACAATAGATTAATGTCGGGTTTGGGTCACACGAGATGCAGAGAAGAGTTGGCTGTGTTTTTAAATTACTGTGCAATGACACAACATCTATTCAGTTTGAACAAGAAACTTTTCCTCCAGGTCGGTGAACTTCTGAACCCTCCGGCAGACGCTTGTGTTTCCTGTGCTGCGACTCACTGTACACAAGAAAACCCGAGAGAGAATGGGTTTTTTCACACGTCCGTCAGTTCCCTAAATCTGGCATATTTAGGGAACTGATTCTACGAGTGTGTGAAATTTGGGACAACTCGATTTAATTCAACTTTACTCTGAGTTTTAACGACGATCTAAAGGAGGATGTAAATCAGGCTAATGCAGCGGCTTGGTCATGGTGGCGTTAATAACTATATTCCACACTCAGTCAAAGTCAAAGGTTAAATTTCTTTTAATGGAACTATATCTTTTTTGTTGTTGTTTATTTACCCCTAAACTGTTCGATTTTGTGGCTACAGCTCTACAGGCCCGCTCATGTATTCTGCAATACCTCAAGAGCGCCCCCACCTGGCTCATGTCTCTGGAGCGGGCCATCAGGACACCAGGGCCATGAGAAGTAGTCCTGTCTTTCACTGGCACCCGGCTCAGTGTGGTATTACGTGCCCTTGAGCTGTCCTCTCACACACACGCACACCCTGCATCATTCACACGCACACACTCGCACATCACTGGGCACTCGGAGAGGTCACAGAGGCCACGTGTGACACAGAGCGCAGGGGGCGGCGCTCGCGTGTGTGCGTGTGGATGCAATGCGTGCAAGTGCACTTGAGGGTAATGAGCGGCGTTTGTCAGCCTGAGGATAAACAGGGATCGTGACAGCAGTGGGTTTAGCATTGCTCACAGGGGCAGCGTGGATCACAGATCGTAGCTGCTGACGAGACTGTGGCTAAACGGGGAACAAGAAAACATGCAACACTTTCATTCACGTCAACCGAGCGATTCGGTGGTGTGCGGTTACGTGGGAGAGGGCGTTGCATCAGTCAATAAAGATTGCTTAATGCGTTAATCCTGCTTGCGGGTAATGACAGATCCTGATGTTTGGAAACAGCACGGTCAGTTTCATTTGCTGTTTCTGTTTAACTCTATATTGCAAAACAGTGCGTGATGTCATCGCATCAGTCGGTTTGCACGTTGAGGCAAGCTCAGCATTTCTCCGGCCATGGGGTTAGCCTTCTTTTTTTCTCAGTTGTGCTGCAGAAGCATCACGTTAACGGATGTATTTACTGTCGTGACGTGAAAAGTGAGGCCAAACCTGCCGTGATCGCCCCCTGGTGGCTGGCTGCAGAACCTCCATGTTCGAGGGTCATACATGGCCACTAAAAAGTCTAAATTATAATTTATCCCAGTTTAAAAAGTTCTCATCACACGGATGTTTGTCCAAGTGTTCATGTTTCTGATATGTTCGGTTTTAATTAGTTAATTGATGCTATAGCAACGGGGTGTATCAGCGGGAACTCTATACCCTCACCCCCCCGATCAAAAACACAAGATGGACTTGTGTCCCTGATATTTTAGCCAAATTTGTGTCCCATGGAAGGAAGAGGAGATGCGTCGTCCATTTTTATTTTTATTTTCATTCATCATGCATTAGTGTGAAGCTCCAACAGCAGGTTGTGCTCTCATTGCACACAGATTTAGTTTGAATAGATTTTCACTGCAAATTGCTGTCACGTGTTTATAAAAGCTTTATACTATTGTATTGAACACTAAATATCGATATTGGACGATTCTGCCCCTTGTTCCTTACGTCCTCTGCCAACGCGCCAGTGCACAAGGACAGAATGAGTTCACACAGGAAAATCTAAAATGTTTATACCTGAACGAAATGCCCAAACTCGAGGGGGTATAAAGGAGGGGGGGGGGCATTTGTTTAATGCTTGTGTATAAAGTAAGAGGACTTGAATGACACTCGACTGCAGCTGAACAACTGTCTGTCACGCTGTGTGATGGGTTTGAGAGCTCTTCCTCTGTGTGTGTGTGACAGCAGACGAGGCGCCGCGGACATTTCCCCCTGACCTTCCTCTGAACGAGCTTTGACAGACGGCAAACAGCTGGGAAACTTTCAGTACCTCTAAAATAAGACCCGCCCCCCCGTCAGCCCCTTCACATATTGCCCCGCTGACCTGCACCACGTAGGCCTGAGTGCTGCAGGGTATTTTTAGGGTCCAGGCAAACCTCGAAGGATACACCATTTTTGATTCAAACACTCTGTGCAAGCAGGACTTTTGCAGTATTTTGGTGTTCGTGTGCTTGGTTTCTGTTTTGTTGATGTTCTGATGAGTGCTTTTCAGTTTTACACTCATTTACTCTGAGCTTTTCTACCTTTGAATCTCAGAAACAGTGTAAAACTGTTGCTTTGACTTCACTTTACGTATTTAGCAGCTCACTAGTTTAGTTTAAGATGCGATAGTAAATAGAAAATCTGTGGATTACGGACTTGTCTCAAATCAGGCAACACGAAGAGGTCACCTTCGTTTTTGTTTAGCATTTTTTAGGCAAAATGATTCACCAATTGATTCTGAAAATAATCTGAAGGTTGATGAATACATGAACAACATGAGTGGATCCTAAAAAATGTAACTGCGACCTCCAGCTGGACGGAGTATAAAAGACACCACACTTCTCCTGAGCAAAAAACTTTTTTTTTTTTTTTATTTCTCGTTGAAAGGAACTTGGTAGAATATTACAGCAGAACACACATGACTGAAACAGCTGCCATTTCACGTAACACAGTACAGGAAGAAGGATGTAGTTCAATCTCATGTGTAATATTATATATAGTATATTTATATCAATAGAAAAGAAAGAAAAAAAACTATTGCTCCCAGATATTGAGTATTTTTTTTTTTTTTTTTTCATATGGCATTTCTCTGCTGTGTTGAAGTGGGTAAAGTAAAATTCAACGAGAGGTTTACACACCAAAGGAAGTGGGACAATGAAGGTGACATTCCCCAAAGCACGGGAAGTCTGTGGCTTTTTTTTAATTATTAGGCTGAGAAGTAAACTTTAAACCTTTTTTTTTTTCCTCCGTTGCAATATAGAAATAAAACTTGAAACCGCTCTCAAAAAACAAAACAAAAAATAGGATAAATACCATCATACAGCAATCAGAGTATGCAAAATAAAAGAACACAAGGCAGCTCCGCGCAAGAGCAGGCATGCAAAAATGATCATATTTTAAAAAGGAGCACTAAAGACAAAAGGTTGATGACTGCGGGTGTTTATGTTTGCGTCGTATGGCAACTGATGGAAAGCCAGTTTATGACAAACATGGTAAAACGTGTGGACTGAAACGAGGGGACAACTCGATGCTCTGTAAAGTGAACTGGAGTGCTGAGTGTTTGCTGACAAACCACTTCAATGAAGTTGTTTCTAGAAATTGCTATAACATACTGTGTTATCAATTTGTTGTACTCTTTTTTTTGTAATTTTTTTTGTTATTTCCTCTAAGGAATAAAAGAAATGTTAGGAAAAAAGCAGGTATGAAATATCACCCTGGACAGTTGCATCCATTTAGTGTTTTAAATAAGCCACTTTAGGCGGCGTTATCTTATAAATGTCTCATGTTTCTAAGACATATTTCAATATATCTCTTTTGAAAAATAATTCTATCTATACTTGATCTTTTTAGTAAGTAAATCTCTTCCAGTAAATATTTTTCTATAAGTACAGCACCCCACTGTGGGTTGTGTGTTTTCCAAAAGCACCAAATTTTTCTTACAATCAGACTGAATGTTACTTCAGTCGTTAATGGTCTGAGTTCAGGATTAAAAGGATCCAAATAGCGCATCCTAAATAGGTCAACAAGGTCAGTTCGCCTTGAGACTGGAGCTCAAGCCCGGCAATATTAAGCTTTAACTCGGAAAAATCGTGACCAGTGCTAAGAGGCCTGAGCTCGCTGCAGCCCTGTCGACCAAAGGGTCACGGGGGTCGAACGAGGCCCTGCATCATCTGAAACATCATCAGTTGCCACAGACGTCTCAAACGCAGCGACTGGCAGAACCAGATCTGCACCCAGGACCTCTAGAAAATGCTGATACACCCCCCAGAAATACAGACGGGACTTGCCACGTGTGAGCAGGCCTCACCACACTTCAGCTATTGGAGCAGGGGTCAGCACCTGAGGGAGGGAGGGAGGGAGGGAGCGAGGGAAGGAATGAAGGAGGGAGGGGACATCATTTGGACTCATCTGAAGCATCCAGGGAATCCAAACGAGTCGTGTGCTTGTAACAGGTCACCTCGTGGGACCTCTCGGGGCCGAGAGGTCGTCCTGCGGTGCCAGGGATTGCTCCCCCCCTCCTCTCCTCCTCCTCCTCCTCCGACACAGTTGACGACCGTGGCTCTGAGTGTTGTGGGTCTGTCTGGGCAAGCCGTTGGTTACAGGTCACTTCAGACAAATGAACACACACACACAGCCATGGTGGGTGATGCAGGCGTCTCACTCCCACTCTGCAGCTGCTGGTTGGAGCATGACACACTTCCTCTTCATCACAGGTCAGCGCCAGGTGAGCTCTTGCCATTGGATGTCAACCAGGAAGTGAGGCTGCTTGGTCTTGAGCGTGGTCAAACTTAATTTGCTGGGCTACACGTGTGAGGTTTTCTAATGGACAATCTATATATAGATATATATTCATATATAATATTCTTTATCAATGGGGTGGGGTGGGGCTGGGGGGGGGGGGGTCTCATACAGGAGCTGACTACTGCAGTCCGCACTCATTTAGCTATAACATCCACCTACACTTTAGGACATGATTCTCTTATATAGACAGTAATTTCTCAGTCAAATATACTTTTTATGTTACTCCGTTGTGTTTTTTTTTTACCATTTTAAAAGTTCGATTCGTCATGCACAGAATAGTCGTTCCTCTCTCTCTCTCTTGTTTATCTCCAGACTTTGCATCATGGTTGTCAGCTTCATCACAAGTAGCCTCCTCTCCATCAATCGTCGTCCACGTCGTCGCCCTCCGACTCCTCTCCGGTCCTCCTCTCGTACATCTTATCCCGGTGCCGCTCCTGGATCTCCTTCATCTCCTCGGCGTAGCGGCTGAACGCTCCCCCGAACTTGCTCCACGCCTTGAAGGGGATCGTGATAGAGTTTCTGTAACTGGGCTTCACCTCGCTCACCCGCAAGAACACTCCGTACTTGTTGGATCCCACGTCGAAGAAGAACCGCTTGGAGTCCACCATGATGGAGGTGCCCTCCGGGAGCACGCTGAAGCCCCCGGCCCCCGCGCCGCCGGCCAGCTCCTCCTCGTCTCCGCCGTAGTCGTCTATCAACTTGGCCAAAGCATCGCGGAACTCTATTAAGCCCTGGGCCGGGAGAGCGATGGTCTGCCCGGTCTGCAGGCCGGACCCGGGGATGCCACCGGCTCCCACTCCGAAACCGGGCCCTCGGTTGACGGTCTGCCGGATCCGGAGAAAGCGACCCCGCTGGTTCTCCTTGAGGTCGAGGTAGTATTTTCGGTTCTCGCGCACCAGGAACTCGCTCTTCAAGGCCCGTCTAGGCCCGGTGTCGTCCCCGCCGGATGACTGCGCGATCTGCTCCGGGGTGCTGGGCCCGAGCTGGGCGTAGTGCTCTATGAAATCCCCCAGGTAGTCGCGGAACTCCGCCGCCACGGACATGGAGAGGGTCAGGCGGCTTTTCGAGCCCCCGGCGCCGACCTCGGCGATTTTGATGAACCGGCCTTTGGCGTTCTGCTTCACGTCGAGGTAGAAGCGCTTGTTCTGGATGTCCAGCCGCTTCGAGGCCAGCTCCTGGGTCTCCGCGTCCCGCTGGTAGTGCTGGAACCCGCCGCCGCGCCGCCGCCGCCACCACCTACACCTCCGCCTCCACCTCCTCCACCTCCCCCTCCGCCACCACCGCTTCCACTGCCTCCACCTCCGCCGCCACTGCCTCCTCCGCCGCCGCCGCGCTCGCTACCACTGTCCCCATCCGCCATCTTCGCCACCAGCAGCCCGTTCTCTGCGCCGCTCTGACCCCCACCTCCGCCTTCAGTAAACCGGACGCAGATCCGCGAGCTCTCACTGGCCTCTCCTACTGTCAATCACACCAACAACTCTAATCCCCGCGTTCTCTTTCGCCGGTTCACCTGTCAGTCAAGAAAACGTCCCCGCCCCCTTGACGACGTATATAAACTCTCCTCACTCCTCCGCTGAAGTTTAATCCCCTCAGCTGGACTCGATTTACTGAGTTTAACTGTGAGTTCATGGTCGTCCTGACTCCGTCGGTGCGGACATTTTGAATCTGGAGCAGTAACAAGTGTCGTAGAACTGATATTCACGAGTTAATCCAACCGCAGCCCGTGTATTATGTGTGTTTTCAGGGCGGAAGGACACACTCGTAGTCCCGCCTACTCGTTGGTTCCGTGCGCAAAGGCGGACACGACCTACGGGCACGGTGTGGGGGATGGGTGACCGCCCTGTAAGCCCGCCTCCGATTGGTCGACGCGGCGATTCGAAGCAACAACGCCCGCTCCCATTGGCTCCCGGGACTCCCACGAGGGGTCGCATGCCGAAGCTTTGCGAGAGGCTTTATTGTTTCTTCGCTTTCGGGATCCGAGATTTCGCGTTTTCCGTCCGCTCGCTTCTACAATCAAACCCGGGAAAATGGTAGGTGCTGGGGGGGTCGGCGTGTCCGCGGTGTCACCGGGAGAAACTGCCGGTTACAGTGGGAACCGGGGGCTGTGTGCTTAATAAAAAAAATTTAAAATGTTAAAAAAAAAAAGCTCGCTAAGGAGCTAAGTGTCAGCTAGCGCGTTAGCATTAGCATTAGCCGAATAAGTGCGGTGTTTGTTTTGATTTTTCCCGTTAAATTGCGGGATGATGTTCATTCGTGTGCGTTTCCCTTTGGATGGCTACAGACGTGACGCGTTAACTCCGGCGGCAGAACGCGTCCTGCGAGTCGGTGTAGCCCCGGAGTTAGCAACCGTTAGCAGGCTAAGTTTAGCTACTCAACGGCTGGAGTGTTGATCGCATGTCTTCGGGAATAGGTGTGTAAACTTTTTATGGTGGGGGGGGTGGGATTTGAATGGAATCGACCGTGTGGCTTTTTCTTTATTCACGTGCACGATTCAGTGAGTTGAACTTTTTTTAAATTTTTTTATTTCTTCCTCCGGTTAAAATCCACGAATGAAAAACTTGACCGTCCCGAAAGCGGCGCGTGTGCCCCGCAGTTTGCCCGCGGGCTCGACCGCTGACAGCTCCCCGTGCGTTTCTGTGAGAACCCCCCGCTGCGAGGCTGTCAACTTCACCGGGCTTTTATCCCATGTGTGTGTGCGGGGGGTTCGTGTCCCGCCACCACCGCCCATCTTTCGTTTGTTGTGTTTTATTTCGCCTTGGCGGGAAAGCGGTGACAGTTAAACCGGGAATCCGTGCCGTTGATCCTCCAGCGTGTTTGGTCTGAAGCCCATTCTCTCGTCAGTCCGGTTGCTGGTTCGAAACCGAGCCACACCTCAGAAGCGATGCTTCCCCGCTCATTTGGAAATCTGAGATGCAGCAGCAGTGTTTACTTTCTGTTCTGAAAAGTTTTAAATTAAAACGACATATAGGTCTTAAATAGACACAACAGACATGTGATTGAAAACTCGTTTTATGTTCAAGTCAATGAAACTTTATCGGCAAACAAACTTATAGTGATAATACAATAGTGTATGTGATGGAAATTGTTTCTTCTCGTGTCATAGTTTGAGCATGGTCAGGAAATGTTAGTGTTGCCCTCACTCACTGTTATTCTGATATCTTCTTACGCGTATTAATAGATTTAAACAAATTCTCAATCAAAGATATCGTTTAGACATTTTTGGGGGTCTCAAATCACATTTAAAAATGTCTTAAAGCGTTAAATTTGACTCTACCCAGATTATGCTGACCGTCACTTTATGAAATCCGAGCATCATAAATTGGAAGGCTTATTGTTTTTGTGATTTCCTTTCTACCACAGGCTGGTGGTAAAGCAGGAAAAGACAGCGGCAAAGCCAAGGCGAAAGCAGTGTCCCGCTCCCAAAGGGCTGGACTGCAGGTGAGTCCCCTCATTCCTGGTCCTGTTGCTTTACGTCATGCTATTCGTTTCTTCCCGGGTTTGACTCGTAACCGCTGTCTCGTGTCTTGTCGCCTGCCAGTTCCCAGTGGGTCGTATCCACAGGCACTTGAAAACTCGCACGACCAGCCACGGTCGTGTAGGAGCCACAGCAGCCGTGTACAGCGCCGCTATCCTCGAGTACCTCACCGCTGAAGTAAGCCTTCGCCGTAGCGTGCACATTCGTGGTTAACGGTTTAAGATGTGACATCATCTGTTAGGTGTTTCCACCAATGTTTGTTCACGGCCGTGTTTTGTTCCCAGGTACTAGAGTTGGCGGGCAACGCCTCCAAAGACTTGAAGGTGAAGCGTATCACTCCCCGTCACTTGCAGCTCGCCATTCGTGGTGACGAGGAGTTGGACTCCCTCATCAAGGCAACAATTGCTGGAGGAGGTAAGCAGAGGAATTTAGCCAACAGATGAAATTCTGTTGGTTTATTGCTTGTGTATTTGCTTCTTCTGCACAACACATCGGGCTTTGTTTGAAACGTTTCATCGACTCACCGACTCTGTTTGTTTCCAGGTGTCATTCCCCACATCCACAAATCCCTCATTGGGAAGAAGGGCCAGCAGAAGACTGCATAGACGCCATGTTGACCAGAAGTTTTGGGGCTTGGGCTTTGATCGGACCAGGAGTTCACATTTGTTCTTTTTTATTAATATTATAGCAAACGAAGAGTGATTGTTAGGCTTTGTGTTGTTATATTTTCCCATAACTAGAAAAAGTACAGTAAACCCCTTAACGACAAAAAACCCTTTGTATGTTATTGTAGAACGTTTGACTGGGGGAGTTCGTGATTATTTTAAGTGGTGACAGTGAATTTGTTTGATTGGCCTGGGACTCTGTAATGTTTTATACTGAAAAAAGAAATTGTTAAACCATTTTTTTATATAAAAAAAAAACTTGCTTTGTGGTTATTTTCTTGAAGTTACGATATTTACTATAATACAAGTTTTTAAGGAGAAGAGATTTTTGAACAGCCAATTAGTGAACAGCTAACTGAGATGGTGCTTATTTTCTTTTTGACTTACTGTAATCTTTTGAACTGCACAACCATAGCGTTGTATTAAAATAATTTTTTACATTAAAATGGAAAAACCCTCATTGCGACCATCTGCTGCAGTGTTTTGTGCTGATGTTTCTGAAGGTGTTCAACTTTCATATTAGACTTTGAGTTTCAGCTGCTGTGGTCAGGTGACACTGCGAGTAAAGCATTTCTCATTTGTCAACTATCACTAAGAGAAAGTTTGGGCCCAGATATTTAAAACAGTCCAGTGCTTCATTCATGATATTTTAAAGAGTAAGAGCTTAGAGTCTCTTTTAAAAGCTTCATGTTCAAGGAAATGACTGCGTATTTTATCTTTGATTAAATCACATTTGCATGTTGTCCTTGGCTTGAAAACCCTACTTGAAATTATTTTTGCTGTTCTGAATTTTGTAAGTTTTTATACGTGAGGTGCTATGATTGTCTAACAATACACAAACAAAACTACAACATGGTTTTCAGTTTGGTTTTTCAGTGCACATGTTTTTAGATGGTTTTTTTTCATAAGAGAAGAAACGTGGATGCTTTGATGACTCATCACCCGAGTTCCCCAAATTTATCCATAAAACTGAATTCACTCTGAAGTTAGAAAACATCTCATATCTCAGACTAATTGTTTAATTTGTGTCGAGTTTATGACTGAATAAATAATTACGTATTGCAACATGACTTCAAACAGCAGCCATGGAACCTGTCATGCAAATTTATAATTTAACAGGAGGGGGAGCCACTGACATTCCCAATAACACACCACCTTCCTGGAAAGACAAATACGGACTAAATAAGAATGTGATATAACATTTATATACAAAAACCTTCCTTCAATCAAACTGATCTGCGACATGAAAATACCTCAAATAGCAAAGTGGACTTTTGCAAAACTAGAGAGACTAAGGTTTGAAGAAAAACTTCATAAGCAAAACTTATAACATGATTAATGAACACATGTAGCAGCAGCAACTTTATAGATTATCTTCTACCTTAGAAGATACATTTAAATATATATATATATATAACATGTAAGTCTATTTAAATGACCAGTGTGTTCAGCAGGTTCTGGCAGACATCGACTGTAATATCAATAATCACCTGAAACTAAGAAGAACATCTGTGGTTCGATTCCTGGCTCCTACTCTGTGTGCCGAAGTGTCCTTGTGCAAGGCACTGAACCCTCAAACCTGACAGTGTTTGAATGGTGTGAGATATAAAAAGTGCAGTGAATAAGTAAGTAATAATATGAGTGTATGTGTGTGTGTCAGTGGGTGAATGTGACTTGATATGTAAAGTGTAAAAGTGGTCCACACACACACACACACACACACATTGGTATAATGCATTCCCGGGCTGTGGCACAGAACATGTCTCACACCATATTTACTGCAGTCATCTGAGAAACCTGCACATTCCCATGATGCCCTACAGCTGCTTTACTGCACCAGCAAGGACACGTCAGCTGCTGGTGGTGAGAAGCATGTGATAAACTTTATTTATCCCCAGCGTCTGCGATCTCAAGGCCGAAACATGTCAGTTGTGCCCTGTTTGCTATTTATTGCTCCTTGTGTTACGTACGTGTCACTGGAGGGAAGCTAGTTCCAGCTAAATACGTTTACTTAAAATAATAACGTATTATATTTTATTAAAGTTTGTGGAGTTGCAATGAAGCTGCACCAAATTGAACACACTCATAAATATCAGTCCATTAAATATTCGATTGTTTTCATGAAGATCCATAAATTCTACGTCCGATGTCACAATGTTAAAGAAAGTAAAATAATTGGTTCTGGACCCAAACATTAAGGGAAACGTAATTTAATGACAAAAATAGTTTGACATGTTGTGAAATACACGTTAATCTCAGTAATACACTTTTATGATTGGAGTTATTCAAGATAAAATCCTCTCATGTCTGAGTCTGGCTCTGACTGAAGGTTCAAGAACCATCATCACTTATGAGGAGTTTCATTAACTTCTGTTCCCTGGTAGAAACTTAAAAGAGTCTAAGTTAACTTTGATTTTCTCGGCCTCACGCTCATCTCGTATTTCCTTTCCCGTCTCTGCGTCAGAAAATCTCTTTATTAAATCGTCTATAAACAATGTGCGAATAAATATTCACAGCCGTTTATTCACAGCTCAGTTTACTCTCGTCTCACTCGGAGGTGTAAGGACTGTGAGATGATAAAAACAGCAGCAGCTCATGGCCCAACACTCGCAGGAGGATCTTATTACGACGGAAACAGAACTGACCTTTAGCAATAATCTCATCTACACGCCTGCACCCACAGCAGAAAAATAATAAAACACCAGATCTGAGTCGCACCTTTTCATTATGTACATTTTGTCCAATAACCTGAAGGAACAG
>CM031678.1:24770276-24817776 GCA_006182925.3 Reinhardtius hippoglossoides | reverse complement strand
AACATTCAGTTATCTATAGGTGAAAAGTGTGGCCTTCATAACTTCACTGTTACCTGGCTAAACTCTTTTAACTCTGTTTGGATGGTTCTATAGAAGCAGACAGCATGCAGTTCTTTAATGGAGGTGGGGAAGTACAGCGATTGGCTGAATCTGTGGTGACGGTGTTTTACCTCGGCCTTTGCAACCTCCACGTCCGGGTGCAGGTTGAGCATCTCCAGCAGGGCCCTGGTGCCGCCTTTCCGTACGCCAATGATAATGGCTCCGGGCAGCCGCTGCTGGGTGGCATTGTAAGAGGGGGAGGAAGAGGAGGATGAAGAGGAGTCGGCAGGGGAGCTGGAACCCCCGGTGCGTAATTCCCTTAAGCACACAGACAGCTGAGTCTGCAGCAACAGAAGCACCAGCAGCGCTAGTAGCACTGTCCACAGCATGGTGCCGCACACACACACAGAGGTGGAGTGGTGGTTATGTGCACACACTCATGAAGCTCCCAGACTTGTACGGATTTGTGCTCGTTATTAGTCAGCGGGGGGGGCCTCAGGAGGGAGCTCTTCAATTTCACAACCTATGAGCCAAGAAAAAAAAGATAAAGGTTATTGGCTGCTTATGCTGTTTCCACCACTTTCTACTTTCATACAACACAAGCAGATCAACGACAACAATAACAATACATCTGGGAAGAATGCTGCAGATTAAAAACAAGTCATCTTTATGCAAATCAAATTAACTTCTTAAGATTCAGCAAAACCAACTGCTGAAGAAAGACAATTGATCTTTTTTTATCAAAGTTATTCCAACATAACACATTTTAGGACAGAGAGCGACCACAGCTGATGAGCCAGGCACCAAAGTGTTGGATCATATAAATCAACAAAAGACAAATACTAAGGTGCGTGTTCTCTTCCTGAGATCGGTGAAATATAACGAAAGTCCAAAATCCAAAACAAACAAATGAATAATAGATTAAACAGAGCAGCTGATCTCGGTAAAATGCAACAAAATCAATAGAAACACAAAAACTATGAATAATATCCACAAAGGGTCCTCATGGTCACACACAATATTAAAAGATAAGCAGAAACAAGTCTTGGCTATTACTTAAAAAGAGATACATGAATGGTGTTTGAGATTCTAATGATTGGTTTAACCTCAATTATTCATGAGCTTATTTATGTCGAGTGAATGTGCAGTGAATTGTTTATTTATTGATTATGTCCAGTGATTTTCCAGAGCTCATGTCTGAAAACAAGTTAATGACAACTAGAAAAACATTCACTGTTAGACGGTAATTTGCATTAAGATACAGGTTCTTGCTTTTTAATAGATATGCAAGAATGTGTAAATTATGTTTTAATTATATCCGAGGATTGACTTTAGCCTGTTGAAATTAAATCTGTGACACAGCAGAGCAAAAACTGAAGCGACCTCACTTTCCGGATGTCTCTGTACGTGCAACTGTTTGTGGATGTTTGACCAGAATCAGTTTCAGCAGAGCTGCAGGTGCACTGACATGTTTCCTGTTTGATATTCTGCACCAGAGCCTCACTGTTCATCTCACGGAGCTGCAGCAGTGGCTCCGTTCATTCACGCTTGCTTGATGACTTCATGATCCCGTACGTCTGAGATGCTCTGCACTCTAATATGCCATTTTACAAAGTCTCCTGTCCAAGCACTTGCGGTTTCAGCTGAGACTGAAGTCGGGCTGTGATGTGATTATGGCCTGAAGATTTTTGAAATATTAATCTACATCTGAAGCAGCAGAGAGCAGCTGCATAGAAAATGAATGCCTCCATGAGGTTTGGGGTGTTTCCCCCCCGAGGAGCAGCAACACCCTTCTGAGTTCGGCCGAACCACTTCTAAAGTGGAGGAGGCGAGGTGCAGTGAATCCTGAACGTCTGAACGCCGCAGTGTGTCTCCTGCTGCTGGGTTTAATCTGTATTCAGTGATGTTCCAGTCAGGATGTTTTTAGTGTAAGACAAACACATTTGCACAGACGCATTAAATCCAGTGAACTGATCTTATCATCTAAGAAGGTTTTGCTTCAACTGAGCATCGGATTTCATCTCCTCTGCTGCAGGAAAGAAGTGAACAGCATCAGAGGGGAGATTCATGCACTTTATATGTATTTATTACACTGCAATAATAATGGCACTTCCGGATGACGTCATAATGACACAATGATGACGAGTGATCGATTAATCTAACGTGAGATGAAGATCATGGCTCTAATCCTGAAACTGTAAAGGTGACCTGCAGCGATTGGGCCAGAGCACGAGAACCAGTCGTGAACATTGAACATATTCAGCGTCCAGATCGCAAATCAAATTTAACTCTACACTTCGTGGGGCAAGTTTGAAACAGCAAAGATGACAAGTTCCCGAGATATGTGTTCCTCATGCAGACAGACGGACAGAGATATCTATTGGATAGATAGTTCTGTGTGTTGGGAAATGTGCTCATTAGCTTCCTCTCCGAGAGTTAGATGAGAGGATTGCTACGACTCTCGTGTACACGTATGTTAAATATGAATCTGAGATCAGAGATCAGCTTAGTGCAAAGACTTGAATCAGGATGAAACTGTTGGATTAACTAAAGACGTTGGATCCTCCATTGCTCTGGAATGGACAGATTGGTCGGCAAGGAGGCTTTGTAAGGGGAAAGCCTGCTGGGGATACTGGTCTATCGTGGGCGGCTGTGGCTCAGGAGGTAGTGGAGACAATCATCTAGACTATCAGAAGCTCGGTGGTTCGATTGCCCAAACCCCAAACTGCCCCTGACAGCTGTGCGGTGTATGAATGGCACTGTACTCTATATGAAGCCCGGTGTTTTCAGATGTTGATTTCCAGGTTCACTCCACCAACGTGAAAATGTCCCGTAAACCGCTCTCGGCTGTAATTTTACTTAATTAACACAACACACAGTTGTTGGTGAAACACTAAACTCTTCCTCTTGTTTTTCTGTTGGTCCCAGTGCTTTTCCTGTTGTCGTAGTTGTAAGTGTTGTTATTGTGCTGAAGCCGCCCCTGATGCGACTGACTTATTAATTAGTGTAACCATGTTCTGCTTCGGAGGAGGAACCCTGTCTAGCTTTGTTCCTGTAGCCGAGCGCTAATTGTACCTTCAGGGAGCGTCGCTGCACCCCCGACCTTCTGTGCTATCCCCCGGCTTGGTGACACTGTCGTCATCGATGTTGCAACCTTCGCCACCTCTGTCATCCTGTGGATGTGGTTCTTGTTTGTTGATGTATAATAAATGTCTTTTCAGAGGCGTTATATGTATAAATATTCATACTAATTTATTCATACTGCGAGTGTGTAACTAATGTTACAAATGTACAGACATAAAATCACCTATATTACAGTAGAAATCCATAAACACTATATAACGCTATATTTAAGATAAGATATAAGATAGGATAAGACATAATAAGATAAGATAAGATAAGATAAGATACGATAAAATAAGATAATCCTTTATTAGTCCCACAACGGGGAAATTTGCAATATAAACGTATTCCGACAACATATACATTTGTATAAATTTGATTATATATCAGCAAAATCTAGAGGAACCTCCAGAATTGTTGCTTCATTTCTGAATAGTAGGAGGATTTTTAAACACGGTCCATGTGCAGGATATATCTCCTTGATACATATTTGTATAGAAACATATTTCAGTTTGCTCTGCGTCATTGTTTCCTGGCTACAGGCTCATAATATTATTTGATAACCACGAGGTATGAGCAAGACGACGTTTGTAACGACCGTGAGTTAAATGCTTCAGGTGAAATATCAGATGTCGTACATCAGCTGCTGGCTGCACACAGAGAGTTCACCTGGGCAGTTAGTTAGAGTTTATATGTGTGTGTGTGTGTGTGTGTGTGTGTGTGTGTGTGTGTGTGTGTGTGTGTGTGTGTGTGTTGGTGCTGCACAGCGAGACACATGCCCTGTGTTAAGTGGTAGCGTGAGTCCCCTTGTGACTCCTCTGTGAGCAGCAATATTTCCCCGCTGTCGAGTCGCTTCACTTCCACCTCGTGACCCTCCTCCACCTCCATCACCTCCTCACCCTCCTGCACCTCCTCCACCTCCATCACCTCCTCCACCTCCTCACCTCCTCCACCTCCTCCTTCCCTCCCGCTCACCTTTGTTCTCCGTCAGTTCTGTAACCCAGTTCTGTGTTGCTGTTTATGGGACAGCCAACCAACCCCTGCACCGTGTTAATGGGGATGCCCTGCAGCGGCCTCTTAGCTGCTCATAAATAAAACACAAACACACCTTTCTGCGCTGAAATGTTTTTTGGAGTCAATAAACTTTTGATCTTTGTGAATTGAAAATGAGATTTAGGAATGAGAAGCGGCTCCGTGCACGTGTAATATAACTAAACCTCCATTTCCCTTCTGTTTTCTGAAATATTTACTACAACAACATTCCTTAGATTATTATTTCTATTTTATATTTATTGCCCACGGTTTTAGCTCTATATGTACAGCTCTGAATTTATTTTGGAAGAGATGTTGCTCTGAAATCAACTCGATTGTCTCCCTGCAGATGAAAACGAAACAAAGTGGCCGAATTCATTTGCGCCACTTGACGGCTGAGCGGCGCCACGTAAGCGCCACGTTAGCCACTTAGCTTCTGCTTAATGAGGCTCACATGAGTCATTGCTAGTCCTCGTCTTTCCCATTAGCCGGCATGGACGGGCAGAGCAAACAACAACAATCACAACAATGCCAGGACTGTCAACGATGTGTGAATTCTCCATATTGACGAACACGAGTTTCTCGCCAGGCCGCGGAAGATAGAGATGGCGAGAAAAGAGAGAAAGAGAGAAAGAGGGGGAGGGTGGAGTGTAATTATCTGTGAAAGGCAGATGCTTTCATCTGCATTTTGGAGTCCCCATGCCTTATAAGTTTGTGTGTGTGTGTGTGTGTGTGTGTGTGTGTGTGTGTGTGTGTATCGTGTCTCAGTGCCTTTGCCTTTTGTGCGAGAGCGCAGCGTGCGACTGCCTGTGATCCAGGCCCTTGGAAATATCTTTTTTTTACTGAGCGATGGTATTTGGGGTGGGGGGGTGAGGATTATCCTGTACGGAGAAGCACAGGGTGGCAGGGGGGGGGGGGGGGGACGGGCAGTCGGGAGGCAGGATGGGGGTGAGGTACAGTTGGCGTGTGTGTGTGTGTGTGTGTGTGTGTGTGTGTGTGTGTGTGTGTGTGTGTGTGTGTGTGTGTGCGCTCTGCGGGAGGGTGTGTGTGTGAGGAAGCAGGGAAGATTGTCCCTGGTAGGGGGCATGGTGGAACGCTTTGGATTGCCAAGGCTGTCACATCATCGGGGCTGTGAGGGACAGATAAAAACTTTCGGTGTCCTTCCTTCCTGTCTTCCGTCTTCCTCTCAGTCCCCCACCTCTCCTCCATCTCTCTATCACACGACGCTCTCCTTCCTTTTTCTTTATTTGCTGTATCCCACCTTCGTTTCCTCAGCCATTTGTCTTTCTCTCCCTCCAAACTTCCACTCTCTCTCTTTTCTGTTTGTCTCCTGTACCTTCTTGAACCCGGCTCCCCGCTCAACCAATCCCGCTCTCTGATCACAGCCACGGAGATGATTGCCTTGCAGAATAACAAAGGAAATGTAACGAGGCTGCTCCTATTTCCCATCTCGTTCCCATTACCCACGAGGGGAGGATATGGCCAGCACTCCGAGGGGGGTATGTAATCAAAATAGATGAAGCCATCTGAGAAAGACGGGAATCAGTCATGCTTCCAAATCGAGTCGACCATGGGCGCTCGTTCCTCAGTTGTGGCTCAGAAAAGATGGCAGAGAATGAAGAGTGGGAGTTTGGATGGTGGTTTGTGATGTTTGACGATGTATGGATAAAATAAAAAATAAATTCTTCCTCCTTCACCCATCTCAGAATGATACAAAGGTCTTTTTTAAGTCCAACAAAGTTCCCCGATCTCCTGCCAGGTCCTTCAGAGTTCACAGATAAGATGAAAGAAACATGAGATGTGAATGAGAGAGTCAAAGAGAACTCGCCCGTCTCTCCATTGAAGTCGAGGAGCTTCGCCTCTCCCCGGCACGCCGTCTGTGTGAGGAGTTGGAGGCGCCCGCACCAGGTACCGAGCCCGAGGAGAGATATGCGTACGCTGCCTGCACCGGTGGAGGGTTTGATCTTTTCCTGAGAGGTTCAAAGTCAAGACGAAGGCAGAACTGTCCAAGTGGGTCTTGACAAGAGCCTCTTCCTCGCTCTTTATCTCTCTCTCTCAGAAGATTGTCTGTGCTGCCAACGCTCATAAGAGCATTGTTAACATTATCATCTGCATGAGGAAAACACTCGCTGTGATTAGGGCTCGGTCAGGTTTACGCACAGAGACGACTTGGTCAGGGATAAGGAAACTGTATCGACGTGGTTGTACGACAATCTGACGAGGTGCTTTGAGCAATATTATCTATCTTTAATGTGTTATTGAATTTCAATTTCACATATAGGGAGGCTGTGTGCTGCTGCAATGCCTGCGTCTCTATCTTTCTCTCAAATGCCCAAGACAAAGTTCTCCTAAGGAACTCCTAAGGAATATTGTGTTCCTTAAAAGTAATCATCGTTGTACAGAAAACCGAACTGTGCACCAACCTCAACTCTACTGGCTGTGACACTAGCGTCGTTCAGCCTTAGCAGTGTAAACTGTTTATCTACAATGAAGCTACACATCGCTGGCCGGTGGACGCAGCATGTTGTGAGTGAGCCTCGAGCTACAAGCAGCAAATTAACTGTGTCCTTTCAGTGTGTTTACCAACGCAGCAGTGACAGACAGAACGAGGAGGACTCACTCCTCTCGGAAACCCTCCCCTCACCTCCTGTAGGTTTATCTTCCTTCTCAGGCTTTTATCTGTTTCTCTCTCTCTGTTCATTTCTGCCTTACTTTGACCTTCTCCGAGGTCTGTCCGTCTTCTACCCATCAGCCCCCCGCTGGTTCTCGATTAGCCTCAGAAGAAAGAAACAAAACACACACACACTCCGAGCCACCCAGAGTCCCCCCCCCCCCCCCCCCCACCACCCCATCATCTTACTCACTCACACATGCATAATACACAGATAGTGCCCCTCTCCTTCTAAAAACCTTGCCCCCCCCCCCCCCCCCCTCGTTCTCCTTCCTGCATCGTCAGCCGTGCATGTTCCAAGATCTGGGTCAACCGCATTAAACACCAAAACGTGCTCGCTCCCTCTCCTCCTCTGTGCTGTGTGTTTACTACGTGAGTGTAAGGGTGTGTGTGCACAGTAAGTGGGGGTCGTAGTGTTGTTGTTTTGTTAGAAAGTGAACCGGGGGGGTGGGAGGGTCTGATTAGGAAATGCAGTTTTATTAAAGGAATGTTTGTGTTTGTATGTGTTTGCATAGAAAAGCAAATTGTTTCTGTAATAGTGTGTTTTGCTCTAATCAAAAGGGCTTTGGCATGAATGTCTGATTGTCTCCACTGGCATTCACTCTGGGACGTGTGTGTGTGTGTGTGTGTGTGTGTGTGTGTGTGTGTGTGTGTGTGTGTGTGTGTGTGTGTGTGTGTGTGTGTGTGTGTGTGTGTGTGTGTGTGTGTGTGTGTGTGTGTGTGTGTGTGTGTGTGTGTGTGTGTTTGCATGGCACAGTGCCCACCACCACATTTAGATCTAGAAAGGTGGGAGATGCTTGGTCATCTCCTGAGTCACGATGAGCCACATTTTCTGAGTCCCTCCTCCTCTTTCACACACTACACAAACTTCACATGTCCACTTTATGGGTTTTACCCTCCTGCAAAAATAGATTACTCACCATTTACAGTTTCCATGAGAACTTGCAGTAATGTCAGCCTTATTATTCACCCCTGTCACCTTATCTTAACGCGACATCACAAAAACATTGTTTTTCTCTCAGCTCGGTTGGTCTCCAGACCCTGCTCCTCCAAATATGGTTACTTCTGGTTTTCAGAAAACCAAGATGACGCCGGACAAAATGCCCAAGTCGAGGCTTCAGTATGGCAGAATCACAAACCAATCTGTGATGTGAAGAGTGCTGATATGTGTTAATACAGTTCTGCACTGAAACAGACATATATTTATAGACTTAAAGGGTTTATTGGGTTAAATCCGTGACCACTGAGCTGTGTCAATTCAAATGAATCATTGTGACGCAGCCAATGGCTCCGGATCAGGAGGAAAGACCCCGACTGGGCCCCAAGATGTCAGGGACACACACACAGGTCGGACCAGCCTGTGGTGGACCTGCCTCAGAAGACAGCGTCCTGTGATTAGAAGGACGAAACACCCGATGAATGTTTTGACCTATTTATATATTTATACTTGCACAGACACACCACAGCAAAGTCCTTGTGAGTGTAAACCTACTTGGAGATACACATCAAGTTAGTGTGGAAGACTTTCAAACACATAAGGGATATTCTCCATCTTGTCTTGTTTCCCTATAATATTGATGTTGACGTGAGATGTGTATTTCGAAGAGATTATTCTCTCGCAGTATAGATTCACAAGCCTTTGTTCATCTAATGAGCCGCTGAACCCATCACACGTATCATCATTAGAGGCTGAGCACCTCTCACGGTCTGATGCTAGAATCTGTCCTCGACTCCTCGGAGGAATAACACGTTATTTTACTCTCCACAGCTTCACGGACCTCACACATGCTGCTTAATTCACACTCCCCCCCCTCCCACTGCCGCCTGGTTTACACACACACACAGAACACACACACACACACACACCACACACACACACCACACACACACACACACACCACACACACACACACACACACACACACACACACACACACACACACACACACGCTTTCAGACACAACATATGTGGTCTCTCTCACAGTGACAGTGGCCTCGACAGCTTGGCCTGACAGTGAGAGGAGCCTGACCCGTCAGAGTGGATTTAACCCGACTGTTGCTGAGGCAAAGCGGGACAGTTGAGGGGAGCGGAGCAGTCGTGTGCGTGCGTGTGCGTGTGCGTGTGCGTGTGCGTGTGCGTGTGCGTGTGCGTGTGCGTGTGCGTGTGCGTGCGCGTGCGTGTGCGTGTGCGTGTGCGTGTGCGTGTGCGTGTGTGTGTGTGTGTGTGTGTGTGTTGTGCGTGTGTGTGTGTGTGTGTTATGTTGGGGCTGAGAAGGATTTGGTTGCGTCCTTCTTAGCGCACTGGCAAGGTCAGCAGCTTTCGGGGCAACAGACAACACAACCCTGTTCTTTGGGGTGAATTCAGTGTTATTCTGCTGACCATGTGTGTGTCACGCCTGTGCACATATGGGTGTCTGGAACGAGGGCAAGCTGACAGATGGGGGCAGGGAAGTTGTGTCTGGTCAATGTCATCACGGGCCAGTGAGCCCAGATATTATCCGGGTCCTGAGCTGCCGTTTTTCTAGGTTACACTGTGCAGGCAGAAGGAAAAACAAAGAGCAAGTCGGGGAGTGGCAAGGGGAACACAAAGCAGATTGTGCTGATGTAGAAACGAGGAGGATTTGCAGGGTGGAGAAAGACGAGTGGAAAGTGAGTGACGGATGGAAGAGAAGGTGACGGACAGAGAGTGAAAGAAATGATGTACCTGCATCATCAGGTGTGTTTGGTCTCCTGCTGGCAGCTTACCATGGCAACGATTGTTTAGATCCCTCTCACCTGGGCAGAGGACCCCAGGGACGGAGGATTATTAAAGGGAGGAGGGTGGGAAGGATGGAAAAAGAGAGAAGGTGAGAAGCTGTGGAGAGACAATCAGGGGATGGAGGGAGGGTGGTGATGGCTACAGACGATGCCACAGTTGGTGTGGCGTTGGAGCCAAATGGTGCCCTAGAGCGACAGCGATAAGCCAAACTGGCTGCTGGTGGCTTTGCCGTCCAAAATGGATGATTCGTCTGAGTTGTATCTCAACTGTTCAGCATTAAATTCAACACAGACACACACAGACACACACAGACACACACAGGACACAGAGAGCTGGGTTAGCTCCTTTATAAAACTGCATTAGTCAGACACTGCTCCATCCGAGCGACCACTTTTCTATCACACAATAATGTTTGATTGTTGGGAATCCTCCAACAGCCGTAATAACAAGAGGGATGTCGGGTGATGTGTATAGAGCCATAACGTCTGCGTCAGGAAACATAACTAATGCTGCTCTGCATCTACTGGATTCATAATTAAACTTGTTAACTGTATTTTTAACAGTCGGTTCAAATTAAGTCTTTTTTTTCTCACCTTCAGTCGCTAAAAGTGAATTAACACAACTTCAAATATTGTGTCATGTATGTGTGTGTGTGTGTGTGTGTGTGTGTATGTGTGTGTACCAAATAACTCAACAACACGTAGACGTATTTTCACCGAACAAAGGGTATCACCAGATGGGGGCTGGGGCTGGGGGGGTGTTAAAATGAGCTTTGCTACTGTGACCTGTTTGCACTATATATACTGAGTTCATGCTGAATTCTGCCTGCCTACCCGGGACAGTAAAAACTCAACGGATGTTTTAATGGACCCCCAATGCAAGCAGGATTTCTCTCAGTGCTGCCGATGGTCAGTTCGACTTGTTGTCGTTCTTTCTCCTCAGTGAACTTGTTCTTTCTGAATCTTCACACTTTGACATACATGCGCGATTTCAAACACACAATAGTGGAAACGCAAACCCATCCCTCCTCAGATACAGAAACATATACATACACTTTCTTCTCAGACGCACACTGCACCTACACCTCATTTGCACACACATGTACACACACCATCACATTAACACACACATGCACACACATGAGCACACACAGCGGACATGCGGTGCCGAGCAGGGGGCGGTTTTGATTAACAAAGCACTTTATGACTCCTAAATGGCCAAATTGTCTTGCTGCTTAACCCTCACACACGACCACCTTCCTCCTCTGTCACACAACTGCACAAACACACACACACACACACACACACACACACACACACACACACACACACACACACACACACACAACACCCTACATTACCACCCAGCTTGTGATTCCAGCTCCCTCCTACTGTCGGGAATCCGTCAAGGTCACAACCGAACCCTAAAGAGCTGCTCCTCCCTCTGGAGTTTTTCTGTTTGTCCTCTACGACCTCGCTTTGATATGTTTTTCTTACATTGTTTGGAGGCGGGCCAGTTACTGTACAGAGCAGGTCGATGTCTGAGAGATTGGGTTGATTGATTTTATTTGGCAGGACATCAGGAGGCGGGCGGGCGGAGGAGGTGCAGTCTATCAGTGTGGGACAGGACGAGGGTTCAGATGTGAGTGTGAAGACGGCCACTGACACTGTTTACACTTGAGTGGTGAGAATTAGAGATATTTTGTGGGGCCTCGGTCGTAATTAAGATTTTTGGTATCTGAAAAGATGAGCAATGCTTATGGAGACAACAGTGGCAAGGTTTTTATACTTTATATTAATAACTTTGATGAAGATAAACCTCTTGTCTTGACCTTCGTTCTCTGAGTCATTACACGTATTTCAACTTTCTGAGAATTCCGTCGATATCTGAAAGAAATGCAAATTTCTATTCAAGGCCACACCCACACCCACAATCAACTCAATAGTCTTCTGACTCCTCGAGGAGTCTCTCTTAGACGGCTTGTGTTTGAAGTATAGAACATTTTAATTGTACATCATGTGTTGTTAATCATTGAAACGAGCAGAATCAACTTTCAAACCAAAACTGGAGCTTTAAAGTTGTGTTTCAGAAAGTTGGTGTTTTAATCCCTGCATCCTCCAGCTCAACTTAAATCGCCTTAAAAATCTTAAGAATAAACTCGTGTTGATGATGATAACAGAAAACTCACCTCGGAACAAAGTGAACAAACGGATGAGGCTGGAAAAACTTCAATTATAAAAGTGACAAGTTCTGGTTGTTTGAAGTCATCAGAGTATGACTGTGACGAGGTTTGTGTGTGTGTGTGTGTGTGTGTGTGTGTGTGTGTGTGTGTGTGTGTGTGTGTGTGTGTGTGTGTGTGTGTGTGTGTGTGTGTGTGTGTGAGTGTGTGTGTGTGTGTGCAGCCTTGGGTGACCCACACCTCCAGATTTTCCACAATATGAAAAAACTTTGTTCCTCAAGTCCTGACAGAGACGATAATGAGCCCATTAACAATGGTCACACACTCTCTCACACACACACACACACACACACACACACACACACACACACACACACACCACACACACACACACCACACACACACCACACACACACATATAGACAACTGCACAGAGTAATGCTTCATGGACATATGCACATAGCCAGGTTACCAAATTTTTTACGAGTATATCACAGAGTGGAGGACTGCATGTGTGTGTGTGTGTGTGTGTGTGTGTGTGTGTGTGTGTGTGTGTGTGTGTGTGTGTGTGTGTGTGTGTGTGTGTGTGTGTGTGTGTGTGCGGGCATACATACACACCCTGGTTCACTGCGCTTCAGAGGAGGTACGTATGCACTCTGCTCATAAATAGAGACCATGCATTATTCATGGTTGCTCCTCCAGCTAATGCCCCTTAATGTGCCCAAACAGCCATAATGTACTCTGCTATCAAGGTGGCAGAGACCCCATCCCACCACACACACACACACACACACACACACACACACACACACACACACACACACACACACACACACACACACACACACACACGCGTCAAACCGCTGCCCTGAGATTTGACACAACGTCTTTGTCGATGTCGCTCTCAGGCTCTTATCGTGCTCTCAAATGGTTCCATGTTCCTAATTTTCTTTTTTCTGAAAACCCCCATTTTCATTTTTCACCCAAATTGCCGCCGCTGAACTCTGCTCGATTTTGTCCCTAATTCTCTGTTGTCGCTGCTTCCGTCTGCACCGCTCCTCCCCCATAATTCTCCGTACTGTCTCTTTTTCTTTGTTTTGAAATGGGAAATATGCATCTGAGAACAGCTTGTGAAGATCCTACTGTTCTTCCCCTCCTCATGGCCGGGGGGGGGGGGGGGGAGGAGGAGGAGGAGGAGGCGGAGGAGGCGGGTGATAGCTCTCTGCACAATTAGGATTTTGTCTAAACAAGAATTTGTAGCTGTGAAGCTCCAGCAGCGGAATATGAGAATGTAACCTCCATCAGTTTGGTGGGAACCCAGGAAACAGTTTAGGGAACCGAAGCCTTGAAAAAGCATAAAATCAGTTGAAGGTGTGAAGCTTTATTGCTGCTGCTCCGCTTGTCTGCGTTTTATCGACACTGCTTTATGCTCTAATCACTTTGTAATCGGTTTGCCCCGTTTACTGTCTGTGCTTTTAATTGCTCCGGCTGATTGTGATCCTACTTTTGTTTTGGTCTGAGTGAAACACTCTAACTCTTCCGAAGTGTAAAATAACTCAAGTTTACACGTTTTGTGATGAATTATGAATGCATGGGCCGATTTTTTTTCGATTATTCGCTCAGAAAACGCTCACGCTGCTTCCTTGACTTTGCCGTGGTTAATTTTAATCAATTAAAACATCCAGGGATAAAAACACAGCCCTGTAGCTTTATCTATTTATTATTATTTATTTATTGCACTTATGAAGCCACACCCAACAGCGACGCAATATTCTACTGCTCTCCCACCGTTACATCGATTTTTGGGGAAATGAAACATTTCTACAGGAAGCAAGGGAAGGATTTTCAGACTTTCTATTTTATTGATCTAAGCATGAGGTGAAAGTGCACAAAGAGAAAATCCACTTTTACTAGTTTAACTGCTGGAAAACAGGTCACTGTGTCAGACCTATGGCTCAATACAGTTGTACTCGGTCTATTGATTAATCATGAATGTGTTGTGGGTGTAACGATCAATGAACAGTGACATCTTCCCTTCCCCTTTAAATCCACGTAATTGGTCCGTATAGGTTTTATCCTTTTTCGTATATCGGTACAACTCTGTGGACACGTGTTGGTGGACGGGGGAGCACACAGCGTGTTGGACTGCCACACCACACCATGGTGAGAAAATACAATTGGAAAATGTTACGGAAAATGATAAACATGGGCGAACTGGATGGGAAAATGACGGTTTGGATTACGTCGGTTTGAAACTAGCAAGGACGCTTGTGTTGGCCTTGGATGTAAGATAGGGCCCAAACAGTCTAAACGTCAATACACGTTCATTCGTGTGAAATTCCACCACAAATATTTCACTATCTGCAGTTTATCGTTATCACGTAAGAAGCTGCTCTAAACAGTCGTGATAACTACTATCCTCCTAAATCTCTCCAAAATCCCGTAAATCACATTTTTCTTTGTCTTTTTTTTCAGCATTTACTCGCATGACTGCTTCCTGGCTGATCTCTGTCTGAGTCACGTAGTAATTTAACGTACACGCACACACGAACCAGACAATAACTCCATTCAGTGCTTCTCTCTCTCTCTCTCCCTCTCTCTCCTCCCTCCCTCTCTCTCTCTCTCTCCTCTCTCTCTCTCTCTCTCTCCCCCTCTCTCTCTCTCCTCTCTCTCTCTCTCTCTCTCTCTCTCCCTCTGCTATGCTCAGATCTTTGTAAACACAGTGAAGGTCAAAAACACAACACACACAACACACGCACACACACACACACACACACACACACTGTCTGTCCCCCCGCAGCCCCTCTGACCTGGATCTGCTCCGGTTGCTTCGTCTGTTTGAATTCTTCCCTCGCTCCCCAGGAGGTCAGGGTTATTGGGGTTGGATATTGGGTTGGACTGTTTTTCACGGTACAGTCGCGTGGGGGGAGCGCGATGGAGAAGTCGTGCTGCCTCAGCTTGGCCGTCGTGTGTTCACGGTTTGGATGAATCTCACTCTTTAGGAGCTCAGTTTAGTTTATTTGAGATAATTAGGGTTAGGATTCTTGCACATTGACAGCGACTCGGATAAACGGCACAAAAGAGCGAAACATTCAGAGACAAATTTCCTCCCGTTAAATGGGACTTGATTTAAAAGATAAATTATAAGGGAACAAACTGAACCCTGAACAAAAGTATTAAAGAAAAGAGAACTTGATGAGTTTCACTGTTTGGTTCAGGGGCTTAAACTTTATCACGGCTGCTTCAGGACAATTTTAGGACGAAGAAAGAAGAACTGCTGCAACGTCCGGAACTAGATCATAGTTCTATTCTTATACAGTATTATTTATCATAGTATTTAAGTTGACTAAGGTCCCGTTTGTTCGTATACAGTCCGAGCTGTGTACAGTTTCTTCAGCAGGACTTGTTTCTCCTGCTTCTAGCTTCAAGTGGCTACGTCACATCGTTTTATAGACAAAAATAGCTGAGCGATGGCTCACGACGAATCCATCAATCCGTTATCTATACTCATTCTCTGAGGGTCGCTGGGGGAGCTGACGCTGGGCGAGAGACAGAGTAAACACCGGACCGGCCGCCAGCGTATCACAGGGCCAACACACAGAGACAAACAACCAGTCATACTCGAATCAACCTAACCCCAATATGCCAGGAAGCCAGAGTATCTCCGCAGAATCAGGGAGAACTTCACCACGGCACTGTTCCAACTCAAGAGAGTTAAATCAATCAACAAATAATCGTCAGACGGGAAAGAGGAGGACGTTTCTCATCTACTGCTTCGATGTTTTCAACAACATGTTAGAAGGTCGAACGTAAAGCCTTGGAAATAACCTTGATCCGGAAAAAAAAATAAAAGCTGCAATATCACTCAGCGTGAAAGCTTATTTTGACTGGAACCAGGTTTAAAGAACATTAACGTGCAAATTAATTCCGTGAAAAATGAACGCGTCTAGTGTGCAAAGGACGTTAGAATCAAGATTTTCAAACACATCGTTAAAAACCGTTGTGTTCAAAGATGTGGGCAAAGTTTGGTTAGACTTAAAAGTTTGGTTTCGCATGAACACAACTCGGCTTCGGTTTGACAAACATCCTGCTTCGGGTTGAGTTTACCTCTTCGTTAAGCTCAGGAGAGTTTCGGTGTCGTGGTTACGATGGTCACCGCTCAGTTCAGGTCAGAGAACGATGGTCAAAAGGAAACTGGAAACAAACAGTGGTCTCCTGTGCTGAAGTCCATGATTTAGACGACCCAGTCAAGTGACCCTCTGTGGAGTTCTGTTGGCTTCGTGATAACGTCGCCTGATTCATTTATCTTCCTCTTGACAAACAACAGTCACCGTGACTACAGCTGCTCTACGTGTAAACACATGTTTGGGTCGTTACGCTACTTTTTCTTGACAAGACAAAGTCCATCATCAACACTGGCTCCAGCTCGATGAGCCTGATTCTCCCCAGACCTACGGAAGTTGTCTTTGAGATTCTCAGGAACACTTTGAGTCACTCTCTGATGTGGTGTGCAACACACACACACACACACACACACACACACACACACACACACACACACACACACACACACACACACACACACACACAAATACCTTCTGATCTTCATTTAAACAGATGAACGAGTGTTAAGTTCCCAAAACAAAAAAACTACTCAACTACAACAACTAAAGTTTCCCTCTGTGTCTTTACTCCCTCACACAAAACAAACAAGTCCTCACACACTAGTGAGTAGATCAACTCCCGGAGAGAGTGGCTGAACTCTGCTCCCTCACACCGTGCAGGTACAGTCACCGTGCACGAGACTTTACTCTTCCTCACACAGGATGTACGTGTTGCACTGTGTAATCATTAACTGTGTTGGTGAGTTTTCTCACCGTCACTGTGGTGTTGTGCTGTGACATCGCAGAAGAGGAGCACAGAGTGAACAGAGAGGATGAAAACACACTCACCTGATTGATGTCTTCCACCGAAACGTGTCTCTACTCCCTCTCCTTCTTTTCCTTTACTACTTCTTCTTCTATTGTCTTCTTCCCCTCGTCAGCTCTGCTTCAGCTTCCCAGGCGTCCTGAGGAGGTGTGTGCTCTGAGAGAGTGTGTGTCACCGTGTCTGTGAGTGTGCGTGTGTGTGTGTGGTGTGTGGGGAGGTACAGTATGTGTGAGTGTGAGTGTGTGTGTGTGTGTGTGTAAGAGAGAGGCTCTGCTTTGTGCTGCCGACCTCAGTGAGCGTGTTGTTGCAACTGACTGAGTGACTGGCAGAGAGGGAGCGTGTGTGTGTGTGTGTGTGTGTGTGTCTGTGTGTGTATGTGTGTGTGTGAGAACTAATCTCTCTCTCTCTCTCTGTGTGTCACACACACACACACAAACACATCTCTGCCTCAGGGAAACACCCCTCTCCCTCACGCCCTCCTTTTTTCCCCCGCTTCTTGTCTTTTTTATTTCTCCCCCATCAGATCTTTTTCTCTTCCTTTCATCTGATCACCTTCGAGGAGTAAAGCCTTTCCACTCCTCCTCCCTCTCTCCTCCCTCTCTGCCTGTTTTTAACCTCCTCTTTTGTCGTCTTTCCTCTCATATTCCCTCCTTCGCTTGGCTGTGGTGAGTCCGCGGAATCATAAATAAGTTACAGACACACAACAGCACAAAGGCAAAGACGCAACCCGAACATCTCTGTCGTTGCTTTTTGTTTGTTTGTCAGTTACAAGAATATTTAATCATTTTTTACATTGTTTTTCCTGCTTTTGATTTGACAAATAATCGACTAAAGGACGAGCAGGTCGATGGAGAGAACAGGATCTTTTTCACCTGGTCGGAAGTTTCTTGTAAATGTCAAGATGTTCTAGTTGTTTTCTTTTTCGATTCAAAGGTCTGATCTTGCTCTTTTCTTATGTCAAGTAAGAAAATAAAATACAAAATAAAATAAATCCTAGAATAAAGTGCTTGATTTTAGAAGAAAGAAAGTTTACCTTTCTCTTCCATTCGTTAACTCATTGTCGGTTAATTTTTTGACAACAACTTAACAACTTGACTTTTCTCTGCTGTCACTCACCGACTGGCTCTGACTGCTCATTGGGAACAACAGCTTTGATTGGCTGGCTGGTATCAGCTCATGCAGTCGGCCTGTTCCCTGCCCGACCTGTTCCCTAAAGGCTGGAAAAGCTTCAGAAACACTCTGTCTCATGATTTATTGGTTAAAGTTCCAGGTTTGGATCGAGCCGCGTCAGGCTCCTGTTAGTCACCCTGCTGCTTATTTTATTAAAATGATTAGAAAAAACTCTGGTTTCCGTAAAAAACACTTGAATTAGTCACAATAAATCAACTTGCTTGAATGAAATAATGCAATAAAGTAATGAGGTTTTTATAATACTGAAACAGGACAAGATACTGTCACTCTCCCTCGTTCCTTTGAGGAATAATCGATAAAAAAAAGCAGATTGTTTTTATTCATGCACTTTGCCAAAGCTGCCGTCCAAATCAATACCGAAGCATATTGGAACGAAATGAGATGATGGATAGAAAACAAGACGAGCGCCTGATTGAACAGTGGCCGGTAATTGAAAGAGACAGCGATCACTTTAACCTTGAGCAGACCCCGACTCAGTTTTTGTTTAAGCCCATCGCAGCGATTACAGAATTTAACTTTAGCTAATCTGATCCAGATCCACATTAAACTGCTCCTCTGAGCGGAGGGGCTGCTTGGGGGGGGGGGCATTATTCATTAAAACACAGATGACAGAAGTATTCAGAAGCTCTTGTGTTCTGTTTGTATATCAGTGCATCATACAATGAATATTTCTGCCTTCATTTTATGATGTTTACATGCACAAGCAAGTGGGGATTGTAACTTAATTTTGTACAGATAAATAAATCTGACAGTTTCATGTACATGTCACTTTCCTGTACCTCACAGACTGTGTGTTTATGTGTGTAAGTGTGAGTGTGGGTGTGTGAGTGTGGGGCTGGGAGATGAGTGACTGGATTAGAAGGAGCCCCCCCCCCCCCTCTCGGAAACAAAGCTCCTCCACCAGCAGAAATATGCAGCGTATGAGCCTCTGTTATCTCTGTCTTACTGTCGGGGGCGAGCGAGAGGAGCTTCTCTTCATTTCTCTCTCCAAAACAAAAAGCCGGCCCCCTGTGGAGATTCTCGGCGGGGGGGGTGCACTCGCCGAGCCATCTTCCTCTCCCTCCGAGACCCCTGGGAAACGCTCAACCAGCGCTCCACCCCTCCCCGCCTCCTCCGTTGCTGGTTGCCATCACACACCCCCCCCCCCCCCCCCACCCACCCCCCCCCCCCTGTCTCCCTCCCTCCGAGGCTCCAGTTAAATTTCGGTCTGATCTGAGACTCTGATCGTTCGTTTTCTCATCTTCCCTTTTGTGTTCATCTGCTTCCTGTCTCCCCGGCGCTTCTCCTCTCTTGACCGACGCGATGACCCCGATCTCTTATCTGTCACTTCAACCCACTTCTTTGTACACATTTTTTCTTTCTGTGGGTTTTTCGTCTTTTCTCTTCTCCCCTTTTCATTCTCTGTAATTTTCCTCTGCAGCAAAGTGATTTGGCGCTCGCTCGGGCCTGTGAGAAAACCCAGGGGCTTGGTTGCTCTATGAGGCGACATCTCTGAATAAATAAGCATGGGTAATTTCTTCTGAACCTGCAGCCCCTTGTTTTTTTTAAACGTCTTTTCATCCTCCCAGTTTGGAAAGCGCAGATAAAGACACAATGCGATGGTGGGAGACCCTCACAGAGCCTCATTATATGGTTGTCAGTGAAGTTTTCTCACAGGGCTTTTTGACAGATCGCTCAGCCCCACTTTGCTCTGTTTGTTCCTTTTCAGAGCAAATTATCTCTATTACATTCCTTTCTCTCCAGAAGCTGTGGATTTGGATGAAACCCGTCTCACTTAAGGATGTAATGAACCCCCCCGATTCTGGCTTGAACTGAGGCAGATTACCCAGAACAAATTGCAAAGCTCATCATACAGAACTAACAGCTATTAGCAGGGCAGCACCTCGCACAGCGCCGGCCCGTCGGCCTGATGAGGACGAAGCCACTTAGGAGCTGATTTCTTCCAAAGGAGACGTTTAATGCATCGAGGTGGATGTTGTGTTTCCGTCCTGGAGGTTGTTGCTCTGGTTTGATTCGTTTCCTGTCTGCTACACACAAACACACACACACTCGTCCATTCATGGCTTGACGAGGGGAAGTGTGTAAGCGCCAGGTCAACTGTGAACATCAGGTATTAATAATGCAGGACAAGAAGCAGCCCCTCCGACTGCAGGCCTGTGCATCTCCGCTCCCCCCCCCCCCCCCCCCCCCCCCCCCCCCCCCCCCCCCCCCCCCCCCACAGAGGAGGAAAAGCTGCCAAAACGCCAGCCTTAAAAAATTAAGAATATAAATTAGACTACAGTTCTGCAAGGTGATGTCAAAGGAATTTATATGATATTATAATTTTTCTTCTCAATATATTGTTGCATCATTTTGTTTAATCATCTGATGCAGGAGACAAGATGCAGCTCGTCAAAGAAACCGCTGAAAAGTTTTTTGTCTTGCCCACATTGAATTTAGATATTAATGATATGTTTCCTTCTGACACAAATTTTCACTTGTCATGAATGTGCATGTCTCGCAGGAGACAGTCTGAGGTAAAGAAAACCGTGACATTGCCATTTTTGAATACTAACAGATAAAGTTTCTTATGTCCACTGTGTTCCACTCTTTGAAAGTCATTAAACTAAATAGAAAGTCTATTTCTAGAAACATTCCTCAAGTGTAAAAAACACCAGAGCCTTTAAATGTGAGACTCGAGAGGAAAGTTCTGGTTGGAAATAGCGGGGACCACATGCTGAGCTGGAGAGCTACGAACAGCCAGAACTTGGCTGTGAGTGTGTGTACAGTTGGTGAATTGGTTTTAAATAAATATTTTAGAGCAAGCAACATTATCTGAAGCGGTTGCAGCGCATCATTTGTGGAAGTAAAAACTGGAGATTTACCAGACTTCATGAATAATGAGGAGAAATCCTACCAGTGTTATTAAAGATGCGTGAGCAGATTTCCCACTGAAGAGGATTCTTTATTTCTTCTTCTTATATCTTTGAAAACAGACGACGCAGACACAGGATACTCAGGGGCAATCGCAAAAAGTCATTCACACGAGAGACAACATCACAAAGAGTCTGTCAGAATCAGAAACTTCAAGAAACTCAACCCAGTCCATTTGACATGTTTTTAGCACTTGGAATCTGTAAAATTACTTCTATGAAGAGATTTAACATAAGTTTAATGCCTGAAAAGGGCTTAAAGAAGCTTTAGTGGGAGAACACAGGTTTCCCATGTGTTTAAATGTGCTGAAGTGGCCTAAGATGTCAGAAAATGACTTGAAAATCCAACTTCTTACATTGTACTTGGGGAAAAAGAAGGAAAAATGTGCCTTGAGACGTCGACTGTTATGTGTGAAAACCAGCAAAAGAAGTTTACATACAAAAGTCAACATGTCTTCTTGCACACACGCAGCGTCTTGACATCTCCGACAGGGTTGGTGGGGGGGGGGGGGGGGGGGGGTAAGTGTCACATCCTGGAATAGATATGAACTGTCATCCAACAAGATCTACATGCAGCGCTGCCTCACAGATACACACACGTGTACAGAAACACACTCGGGTGTCGGTGGCTCGTCGTACAGCAGAACTGAGGAGAGGAGAGAGGAAAGAGAGGAAGGAGAGGAGAGAGGAAAGCGAGGAAGGAGAGGAAGCAGAGGAAGGAGAGGAAGCAGAGGAAGGAGAGGAGAGAGGAAAGAGAGGAAGGAGAGGAAGCAGAGGAAGGAGAGGAAGGAGAGGAGAGAGGAAGGAGAGGAAGGAGAGGAGAGAGGAAGGAGAGGAGAGAGGAGAGGAGAGGAAGGAAGGAGAGGAAGGGAGAGGAGAGAGGAAGGAGAGGAAGGAGAGGAAGGAGAGGAAGGAGAGGAAGGAGAGGAAGGAGAGGAAGGAGAGGAAGGAGAGGAGAGGAGAGGAAGGAGAGGAAGGAGAGGAAGGAGAGGAAGGAGAGGAAGGAGAGGAGAGAGGAAGGAGAGGAAGGAGAGGAAGCAGAGGAGAGAGGAGAGAGGAAAGAGACCAAAAAGAATCACACATCTTAATGCTGGTTGAAGTTTCCTTTGTGAAACTGTGAAAGTAACCTGCAGTAATTTGATCCACCGCTGCTGCACAAAGAGCTCAGATTAAACCAAAATGCAGTGATAACATTAATTAAGGAATTCTAGTAGTTTAACTACTTTACTTGACTTTTATTTTCACTGGGATACTTGGAAAATGCAAAAGCAGCTCATAGAAGTAAAGGACTTAAGTTTGCTGGCTTCAGCAGGAACGCTCCTGTTATTGTTCTCAATGCTGCTCATTGTTAAATCTCTCTGACTGGAGCGCTCCCTCCGCCCCACCACTGTGTATTGGGTGTGTTGTGTCTGGAGCCCTGAGCTTGGAGATGCTCCACGATGACGCTCCTCTGAGCCTGTGTGGCCGGAATGAGACGGGAGCAGAGAGGTGAGGGAACGAGAAGACGAGGGGGCAAGGAGGAGTACGAAAAGGAGAAGGAATAAGGAGCGCAGAGGGGAAACAGGAGATGGGAGGTAGAATCAGCAAGGGAGAAAAACAAGGTAACAAGAAAGGAAGATGGGAGCAGATGGGGGAAGAGTCGTTAGGAGAGGAAGCAAGGGAGCAAAACAGAGGAGAGAAAACAAGAAGGGAGGAGAGGAGAGCAGAAAGGAAAGGAAAGGAAACAAGGGAGAAAAGACAAGGGATGAAATAAGCAAGTGCAGAAGGAGAGGAGGTGAAGAAAGGTCAGGAAACAAAGTGATGAGAAGAGAGGAAACAAGGAGAGGATGGAGGAAATGAGGAGTTGAGGACATAATGCAGTTTTAGTCTCCACACATTTGTTTCCTAGACTCATATGATATTTGATCATTGAAATCTAGTCAGTTAATGTTTGAGAACAAGCCGACTTCCTCCTGCCTCTGGTGTCGGGGGTGCAGAATCATAACAATTAAAAAAAAAAGAGAAGAGGGTGGAGGACGAAGGACAGAGAGGAGACAAGGTCATTAGGTTGACTTCACGTCAGATATGAATTTGACACGAGGTCTATTATAGCAGGGACACATCTGCTGTGAGCCTTGGCCCTGACCCGGTGACCTGGTGACCCACAGGTCAACGTGTGGCCTCGTGCTGCACCAGTCACCCATCAGTTATTTATGAGCTACATCCAGGTGAAGGCTGCTGTCACAATGATGCCCCCTTCATGTCGCCAGCAGGACGTTCCTGTCTGCTCTCTGTTGTGTTTCCTTTTGAACTCCTCGTGGTTGCACTCTGAAGCGTTGGTGCTGACTGTGTAACTCTCTGCAGAGCTCAGACAGCAGACAACTCCGGCCTGAGAAACTCTTTATTTCACATCTCGGATAAATTTACACTACATTCGTTTTTTTACAATTTTGCAATCATAACTTGTTCCTATTAAATATTATTAAATAAAGAAATAATTGAACACACATACTTCACGCTGGCCACTTGTGATCGGATCTCTCCGGACAGATGTTGCCACAGGAAAAGGAAACAGATCCACCATGCAACAGCCTACTCGGTAGTTGGTCGCTACGATGCTCGATACTTTCCAATTTTCCAAAATATGATAAAGTATGTTTTCTCGCCCTGACGACAAGATGGAACTGAAGTGATAAGAACGTTTTACCCCTGGTAGTCGATTCGTGACGGATGACAACACAGCCCCAAGGTTTTGAAACTAGACCAGGGCCAAACGTCTCTGTTGAGGACGGCAGATGTAAACGTAGCATTTCAAAACTCAAACGTAGTCGTGTGGATGTAGCTGCCGTCCAATTTGCTCTGGTTTGTGGTGGAAGAGTTGAAGCGTAACTCTTTATGTTTAAGAACCTTCTGCAGACTAATCTCTCCCAGAGCTCCTCCTCTCCTACACCTCCAACGCCCTCACATGCCTGACGAGCACTTCGCCCGATCTCCTGCACTGGGTCCTTTAGCGCTGACTCCTCACTTTGAGGTCTCCCGCTGCACCGGACCTGTGTTGTTGTCCCACAGTTGTAAATATGAGTAAATGTACATAACAATCACTTTACTGGCATCAAACAAACCGGGGCCATCAGCAGAAAGTGAGCGTTGACCACATCTCCGTCCAGATCCATTTCTAGACAATCTGCCCCGACCATCTCCAACTTTTCCTCCACGAAGGCCTCTAATCCTCGCTTGTGTGTAAGTGTCTATGGTTATGGAGACATCCACTCGCCCCATAAGTGTTTTACTCTGATCCTAAAGAGGATTTGATAAACAGCATGTACTTTATATCCCCTCTCGTCAATTAGCTAACATGTTGATGTCAGCATGGCCAGTGTAATCCCCCCCCCCCCTTAATGTACTGTAATAAACCCCTCCCTCCTCGCTCTCCTTCACTCAGATACTCGCACACAGCAGTTCCTGAGGGAAGAGGCCACACAACAATATGACAGGATGCTGCATTAGCTCAGCCATCATAACAGCATTACCAGGGGCTGAATGAAACTCCCCGGGGCTTCGGAGGAGACACTTTCTGACCCGGCAAAAGGGTCTGATGCACGAGTAGATAGTTGGATTTAATGTTCACGGAGATGCATTTTGTGGCCGTGTCGAACTTCTCTTTATTGTTGTGTCTACGTGTACAGGACGCTCCTCTGCTGAGGCCAACACTCGATCTTATCATGTTAAAAAAGGGATTAAAAGAATCCCGGATCTGCCCGTTTCTCCGGATCCACTACAAGATGTTTGGGTTCTTTCTTGGGTCATGTCCCCCCCTTCCATATGATCCATGGAGACTGGTTAGAAGCTTTTGAGTAATTATGCTGACAAAGAGTACTAGAATAGCACTTAAAGGACCACATAGTCCAGTCTCTAAAAAAACTAAGAATTATTTCCTGGGAAATCTGTGAAAGTGTAAAAAGAAATAATCTTGCAATGTAGTTTAGATTTTGACGATGCTCTGTACATCCTGTCAAGGGGCGACAGTGATGGCATTAACTTCCATTGTGGTGGTGGAAGAAGAGTTCCTTTGAGATTGAGATATCAAAGCTCATCGAAGGCCCGGCTCTGGCCTTAACTGGTTTAGAACACTTCCCTGACTTTGTATGCTTGTGTTATTTCACTCTGAGCTTAACAGCTGGAGCAGAAATAATGACCAGTTTCCCTTTTCCAAATCTCCATCCCCTCTCACTTCCACGAAGCCTGGCCACCGCGTCCGTCTGGTTCTGAGGGACACAGCAAGTGTCGGGGCCAAGATGGCGGCTAATGATGCGCAGCTCGCCAGGGGACTGATGCGAGGCTGCGATTTCCGCCTGAGGTCCGTCCAGTCTGGTCTGCTAATGCTTCCAAGACAGATGGGGACACAAACCCTGCAGATCCAGGGGACATGTCACATCCCCCCCGACGCTCACCACGAGGGCTGACGTGTCTCTAGGTTTTCCCACAGACAGGTTATCAACAAGGACGACGTGAGCTCCTTAAAAGTGAAGCCAAAACGTCTCAAGTGTCCCCTGGTGGCTGACTGCAGAACAGGTCCAAAACCCTGCCTCCTCCATGTTAATGGGTGGGACATGGACCATATCACACTGATATATGTTCACTTTCTCTTTCTGTCAATGTTGTGTATTTTCAAGTGTGTAAAAGTGGATTAATATCGGTCACTAAATGTTTTTATCAGACAGAGAAACTGGTCGTCTTTGTTCTTCGGCTCAAGCGAATCCTTGACTAGAAGAGTTTATAGAATTAAACCAGGATTCAGGTAAAACTCATAATCAAAGTCTGTGTGGTCTCTTTTATAATATGTTGAAGAGCTCCAGCCTAAAAGGGAGAAAAGTGAACATGCAAAACCATTTTTTTATTTGGCGAAGAGCCCAAGACAAGTTTCCCGCTATGGTACAATGAAGTTAATCTTGAATCTTGAACAAGTATCGATGTAACTGTCCAAGTCCAAGATGGAGAAGACAATGGAATAACAAAACAAAGAAAGAGGAGCATGAGAGTGTTTGAGTTCATGTGAGGATACAGACACAGAACAGTAGAATCCACAGAGAGGACAGGAAGAGCAGAGAACCGCAGAGCGAGAAGTCGTACGAGTCTGAGTGCACCTCCTGCTGAGCCTCCTCTTTCTCCTCCTCGCTGCTCACTGTTCGTGATAGAGGAGGAACTTCCTGCAGGTCAGCAGGTGTCATCCACAGAAACGTGACCCCAACATGCACCGAACCCCTCAGCAACCTGCAGTAGCTCAGACAGTCAAGAGCCTTATCTCATCCTCTGAACTTCTGAACCCTGTGGAAGAGCAGAGGGCTTCACATCAAACTTTAATGCTGATGCTACAATGATATCACTTAATGTCATCGTGCAGCACAGGCGTCACACAACTGAGACATAGAGCAGAACATCAGACCAGCAGACAAATAACAGGGCGCCCCCTACAGATGGATTCATTCAATCACAAGTGGACAAAGGTCACGTTTATGGCTGACAGCTGATCTTTAAATGAGATCACAGAACTCTCCCCAGTGACAAGATAATGATAAAGCCATCATGTAGGTGAACACACTCAGTATTGTCACTTATACCTAATACTTACAGAAAGAACATCTCGGGCCCAAGTTCTGTGAACGGAGTCGAGCTTCACTGAACTTTGAACAAACAGGGGAACAGCTTTTTGTGCAGCAGCGGTGGTGCAGCTTCGTAGAAATATTACAGTTCTGATATTCTATGTGTGGCGTTTGCGTGTTGTCCCCGTGACTCTAAACTGACTGTAGGTGTGAATGTGACAGCGAGACTTGTGTCTGTGCGATGGGCGACATGTATGTGAAACATAAAGAATCTTACATGTGGTAGTATGTAAGATTTCCCCATTTTTCATGTAATCTTATGTAAAATGAGCCATTTAAATCATGCTGTATTACACAAAAATCAAAAATTCACTTCATGCATTTTCCACGGCCACTTATAGAAAAGCTGTGTTTGAATAGTCATCATCAGGTTCGTAGTCAGTTCCACTCGCGGTGAGACGTCGTGTCACCAGTGAGACTCGACCGCTGAACGCATGTCCTGTTGCTATGGTTACCTGCGATTTACTACTCACTGTGCACTTCTGTAAGAGGCCGGTTACACTGTTGACCTGGTAGACGAGACCTGACATAGAATATTAACAAGCAGCCGCCAGCCTGTCAGAAACATGTGCTTTCTGCTGCCATGGCATATAACACAATACAGCGCAGTATACATGAGTGCTTACACTTGTTCGACTAAAACTACCCTGGTAAATACACAAATACACAAACGGACACTTTATCTTATTCATGCCACGCAGGTTTCCTCCAGTGGGGAGTCGGGGAGACCTCAGGTTTGCCAGCAGTGTGCTAATGTGCCTGCGAGCCGGAGAGACTGGGCCTCAATGCCTCTGGACCGCATCAATATTACAGCACGTAGGGCCAGAGAGGAGCTGATCAAATATTCATCTGCTCCTCGTTCTCACTGCGCCGCCTCGCTCCTGAAGGCCTGTAACACTCCAGGAAACACACAGAGTCAGTGTTCACGGCTATTGTGAGAGACGGCCGGCATGTGTGTTCAGTTATTCAGAGCTCCTGGGGGAGTGTTTTGGGTGAAGTGGTATGTGGAGAGAGAGAGAGGGGGGGGGGGGGGGGGGGGGGGGGGGGGGAGAGAGAGAGAGGAGGGGGGGGGGGGAGAGAGAGAGAGACAGAGACAGAGAGAGAGAGAGAGAGATGCTTTTAGGGGTCAAATACAGAACAAGGACGTTATGATGCTGAGGAGAGGTTCACACACACACACACACACACACATACACAGGCTTATGGAACACATTCATAAAAAGAAAAAGACAGTTAAATTGCTTCAGAATATCAAAATTGCATAATTTATAAAGACCCATTGATCCTCACATCATAAAGTGCACAGATCGCACATGAATATTATTCCATAGATGTTATTGCCCAGTTTACTGTAGTTCAGATAAGGGGTGCATTAGACAGATTTAATTTTGTGTGTTGATAACATGCACATCTAAATTTTAGAAGTGATGTTTTAGCTTTTTCAAAACAAACTCCACAGTTTAAAGTTTCCAGTTTTCTGCTGCTGATCATCCGGCTCCTGCTGCCCCCCAGTGGTGAACATGGATGATGTTTGTGGAAGATCATAGTCATAGAAACATGCTGATCTAGTGACTCGCAGTTTTTGCCGACTCAGGGGGGTGACAGGGATCAGATGAGAGCGACCTGACCTTGTGCAGGTTGGGGAGGTCGTTTAGGGACCAACGCTCTGACAACACCTTGTAGTTGGTTGTTATTTTTCAAGGTCGGTAAGAACAGAGAGTAAGACAGAGGAGACAAGGGCAGATACTTTCATAGTATTCAATAGCAAGCAGGTGGAATGAGAACAAGCACCAGAGATACAAGGGAAGAGGGGACAGTATGAAGGACGAGGTTTGGTCACACAGGTCTGAAAACAGCAGCCTGGAGATAATGAACAGGCAGATGTGACAGATGTGATCAGCAGGAAACAGGAGCATTTATTCTTAGTCTGTCCACAATAAAAGAGACAGACACTTAAAAACTCACCACAAAGACACAGTTTAACTTGAAGTCTAATATAAATATTACAGAGGGACTCAGGTGATGAAGGAAATAGGAAATATTCAGGTTTCTAAAGAATATAAATATAAATAAATATCCATTCTAACTCCTTTCCAGACGGGGGCGGTAGTGCGCCGATAAGCTGTTTGCCGACCGCCATTAAACATCAAAGGAAGAAGAGAAAAAAAAGGCGGAAGTGCTAGGTTAGCAAGGTGTGAGGTAAACAAAGGCCGCTCTGTGACGTAATCAGGTACAGTACTCATGATCAGACATATTGGAATTGAAATAATATGTATTTTATGCACACGCGCTTGTTTCGTTGAGCCCAGACGTTTTTTAAAAAATGTCGTTTCCTCTACGAAACAATTCCGTTATTCCTCGGTCGAGCAGGCTAACACAGCTAACACGGCTAACGCTAACTAATATTAAAAGGTAGCCAGCTAGCATGTTGGGAACAGACCTCAGGTCAGAACAGGGATGGAGCCGCCTCGTGATTAACTGTGCACGTTGTCTCGCTCCGCCAGGACCGACAGATCCCGAGCGGACACAGTCGCATGGGTTTGGAAGATGATGGACAACCCGGCAGCGAATAAGAGCCACGTCCCCTGTCATTCGTGGGTGAGTCCGAATGGCTGGTCCACGAGCTCCACGCAGGGACCCCTCCTCGACCCACTGGGCGGCTCCCAGCACCTGGGCCTGGGCTCGTCCTCTGAGCAGAGACCCTCCTACGAGCAGCTGCAGGGGCCCGGGGGTCCGAGCTGTGTGAGCGGCCCCAGCAGCCTGTCCTCCCCGCACAACATGTACCACCCCGCCATGTACAAAGCCCCGCACATCAGCAGCGACCCAGCAGCCACCGCGCTGTTCGCTGACCCCACGATCCAGAACCACGGAGTGCAGCACTGCAGGTCCCAGCACGTGCCGCTTCTCTTACCCCACAACCCGTATCGACCTCAATTAACCAATCAGGGTTTACCAAGTGGACTCCAGGGTCTGCCCATGAGCCTTCCCTCGTGTGGACAACGTGTGAATGCCCCCCAGGCTCCTTCTGGGGGGATGAATGTGGAGTCTGCTGGTGTCGCTGAATACACTCAGGGATTTGGACCATCCACTTCTCAGGAGCAGGCTCAGTGGATGCCTTCGTTGCACAGCATGGGTAAGAGGTAATATGTGTAGAGAAACCAGCCTCTTCAGTGAGGTCAAACATGTTGGGTTTGATTTCAAGATATCATAACGTATTTGTTTATGGACTTCATCAGACCCACTACCGAGCAAAGAGGGAAACAGTGAAATTCACTCACTGATACAAACACAAGGAACTAAAAAAGAAGTTTGTGCAACGTAAACCAATGTGTTATAAACATATATAAAGTATATGAACGTACTGGAAAAATGTTTTTTATATCGCAGAGCTTGAAATGAACTAAAGATGGAGGTTTGATAGATGATCTGCATATTTAAGTTGCATACATTCTTTGCTTTCTTTGTTTAGTGATTGAGTTCCTTTATAAGAGTCAAATCCAGATACTGCTATTATTATTATTATTATTGTTATGTCTTCATTGCTCTCTCCCCCTGTCACGTTTAAAATCTGCCCAGTTACAGCATCCGTCTCACCTGTCCTCTCCTCAGGGGACGTAAACAAGTCTGTCTGTGATGCGGCTGCTCAGTGCAACAACGAGCCATCGGACAAGAACCGAATCCCACTGGTGAGGAAACAAAACGGCAAACACCAAAACTCACTAATTAACTATATTAAGCACAGATCTTCACAAACATAACGTGTGTGTGATACATTTCTGACAAAGCAGTTTGACGCCTCAGAGGTTGACGGAAAGAATCAAGCATTTGCCAAATGAATTTGTGATTTCAAGACGTGTCAATCAAGAGCTGTGGAGTTTTGTTAAAGATCATCACAATCACATTATAACTTTTATGTATTTTTGTATCTGCTGTCAGCCCAACAACGAGAGGCAGCGTTCAGCCATTTTAAATCAACGTGCACAGCTACTCAAACAACTGGCGGAGATGGACGAACTCGTGAGTGTGTCATGGCAACTTTTGAATTCAAGCTCAATATTATGTCTTTAGATATTTGCCACCCAGTATTTCTGTGAAGTTACAAGTATAAAAGTAAAGTTAACAAATTCATGCTATAAAGATTAGTGTAGATAGTTGTAATATAGATAATTGAATTGATTTCTTCTGCCCTTTTTAAGCTGGATTCAATACCTGCAGATGACACCGGTGATGGACGGTCTCTGCAAACAGCTATGCAGGTTGGTGAATTTCTTGTTTTGCTCCATATTAAATATGCATAAATTACTTTACTACGTTAGGCTTTAACAATATGGTAGTCAAACTTCAACACCATGACTTCCTCTTTGTTTTGGTTGTTCAGTCTCATCTTTCAGCTCATTGCTCGTCACCTGCTTCCTGTGATGAACCTGAGGAGACCTGTGATTTGCCGGATGATCCCATGTCAGCAGTGGAGTCACAGGTACTTACCGGCATTTCACGAGTTCCTTCGTTTTTGATTCTTAACAAATATTACAGTGTAGATTTTAGTATGAAGCATTTCATCATTTCATCTGAGGTGAAGTGATGGAAACTAACTGAAACTACAAAATAAGTTTTAATCTCATTACACTTCCCATCCTTGAGAAAAATGTATTTGACATTTACTTTGACTTTTTAGTTTGGTCCATGTCCCATTCATAAACATAGGGGAGGCATGACCTATATTGCAGCCAGCCACCAGATGGCGATGGAGACTATTGGGGAGCAGCTATGATACAAACCTGGTTATGAAAACTCAGACTTTGCACTTTCATAGGATCCCTTCTCCGATTGGACTGAAATCCTCTTGGATAAGTTTAACTTCATCCAAGAAAACAACTTGAACTTGAAAACCACATTCAGTGAATACAATTCTAATGAAAGTCAAATTTAAAATTAGTCGTACATCTTCATCCTTTTAAAACTTGTTTCTTAAATGAGTAAGATCGCAGTGATACATACAGTATACCTGTGTTAAGATATATAACATATTTAATACACGCTCAGTAATTTAAAGTTGCTGCGAATTGTGACCTCATTTCTAAATCCAATCCTTTTTTACCTCTTTCAGAAAAAGGAGAATACTTCCGCCGAGTCAGGGGACGACACTGATCCGGATTACTTCCCAAAAACAGATGGAGATTTCTCCGATGTCCAGTCTGACACTGACTGGAGCTCGTCAGATAAATCGAGTCACAGTGCTTCCTCGACCCCGGATGAAGAACCTTCCCAGGGGAAAACAAAGACTAAGAGTTCTTTGTCTAAGGACAAAGGTGCAAAGAAGTCCTCTGCAGCCTGTCAGAAGAAGCTCTCTCAAACTGTAGTGCTGCCAACTTTGAATACGAAGGAGCAGCGTGTGTACGACAAGAGGAATTACTGTTTGTTCTGCTTGAAGCCGCAGTCCAAAATGGCACGGCACTTTGAGAGAGTTCACTGCGACAAAGCCGAGGTTGCAGTTGCCTTTCAGTATCCCGTTTTGTCCAGAGAAAGACGAAAGATATGGAAAAAACTCATAAATCAAGGAAACTTTGTGCATAATAAGAATGTGATAAAAGCAGGGAAGGGAGTGCTTGCCGTCCAAAAAAGACCACGCAAGCCTGGACAAGCCCAAGACTTTCTTCACTGTCTCTATTGTCACGGCCTTTATGTGAAGAAAGCTGTGTACAGACACATGAGGAAATGCCCAGAGAAAGTGAAGGATGAAAATGAATCGGAGTTTGGAAGGAAGCGCATTGCATCGCGGTGCGCGCTCGAAATCTTTGGAGATCTCGGCATCAGCGACGGTTTCAAGAACATTGTGTGCGAGATGATATACGACGATGTTACGAAAACTGTCATCGATGACCAGGTGATCTTGCAGTTTGGCGAGCAGATGTTCAACCAGTACGCCTCCGACGTGAGGAAGCACGATTATATTCGACAAAACCTCCGTCAGTTGGCAAGACTTGTGCTCGAAGCTCAGAAAACAACCCCGCTGAAGAACCTGGAGGAATTCTTTTACCCTTCAAGCTTCCGACACGTGGTGTCTGCAGTGAAAGTGCTGGCGGGCTACGACCTCGAAAACAAAACATTCAGCATTCCTTCACTCGCCATCAAGCTCGGTTACCACCTGCAGAAGGCCTGTTGCATCGTTGAGGCTAATGCGGTGAAGAGCGGTGATACGAGTCTGGCAGAGTCGGCAAAAAACTTCCTTGTGGTGTATCAGAAGAAATGGAATAGGCTCATTTCTTCAGGTGCATTAACAAATCTCAGAGAAATAAAAAAGACCTCGGATAGGAACGTGCCAATCGCCCAAGACGTAAAGCTGCTGAATTCCCACCTGGACACGGTTCATCGTCTCGCTGAGAACAAACTGGGAGAAAACCCTTCTGCAGAAAACTATGCTTGTCTGGCCAAGGTGATACTGGCCCGGACGATCGTCTTCAACAGGAGAAAACCCGGAGAGGTGTCGTCGATTCAGCTGAAGACTTTTATGTCACGGAAAAAGTCCAACGTGCTCGATGACATGGACGTGTCCGTTACAGATTTGGAAAGAACCATGTGTGGGTTTTTCACTAGAGTTGACATAAAGGGGAGCTGTGGGAGAATGGTCCCTGTTCTGCTAAAACCCTCCTTCGTGTCAGCCATGGAGCTTCTCGTGAAGCTTCGTGAGACGTGCGGCGTCCCGCAGAAGAATCCCTTTCTCTTCGGCCGGCCGTGTGCACTGTCCGCCTACAAAGGCTCGGAGTCCATCCATCACTTTGTCAAAGAATGTGGAGCGAAAAACCCCGAAGCGCTGACGTCGAGAAAGATCCTGAAGCATTATCCAAAGATGCTCCAGCTGATGAACCTGGACGACGACGAGGCCAAACTCATTTTTGGCCGTCGTTATCAAATGAAGTCCTTTCGACACAACGGCGGCATGCAGCAGGAGGAAATGGACTCTGAAGGTAATACAATTTCACTTTAATGCCCTTTTGTGTCAAGACATGGTTTCCAAGTAGAGTGGAGTAATCAGAAGATATGAGATCCATATGTAAGAAGAAGACTTTCTCTTTTGTTTTGAATACAGAGCGGTTACAGCCGGAAACAGGACAACAAGCTGCATCATGGTATCACACGGAGCTCTCCGGCACAAGCTACCAACCAGCAAATGACTATCAACAAGAAGATGGATCAACAACAGGCAACTGCAAGTCTGTTCCTACTAAATCTGTCACCTCAGGCGACAAAGGTAGTAATGTTGGTCCTGAACGAGGTTTACATCCTGTTTATTAAGTTGTGTTGCTTGTAGAGATTTTCCTCATCGCAGTATTGTTTAATTATAAAGCCATTCGATTTTAGGGCAGATCCTGGAATTTATTTCACTTTCTTTAACATTGCGATTCCATTTTTGACGTTTTATTGATTTCCAAAGGAACTAGAAGTCATTTGAGTACATGTCTCCACCGAGGGCCGACTGTTCCCTTAAATTCAATCAGGCCACACGCTCTTAGATAGAAGTCCCCGAAATATACCTGATTTTTAAATCAACCTGCAGATCCGCACTGACACCAAGTTTTGTTGAAATTCTTTTTAAACGAGTGGATCTTTGTTCTTTCTCCACTTTGTTTGACATGTTGAGATATGTCATTAGCCTTGACAGAGATATGCACACTTTACTTAACGTCCCCTTCCAGCTGTTCACCTGTGTTCAAACCTAATGTGATGTCAATGTTTCCCCCCCCTCCCACAGGGTCTCAGTATAAGGGCAAACAGAAGTGGGAAGAAGCAGAGGTCCGCGCTGTGGAAAGACACATGATGCGTTTCATTGAGGGACACAAGGTGCCTCAGAAAAACGACTGCATCCAGTGTCTTGAGGCCGAGGCCAAAGCACTGAAGACCCGTTCGTGGAAGGGTGTGAAGGACTACGTCAGAAACAGGATCACTGCGCTAAAAAGACAAAGTGGCACTTCACGGGCCTGACCCACTTCACGGGCCTGACCCGCCGACGGCAGCAGGACCCGAGAGTGGAACCGTAGCGGAGGAGCGGACGAGTTCAGAGGATATGTTATGTTTCAAGAAAAACCTGTAATGTGCAACTTTTCCATCTTGTTATCCTTCATCACCCTTTTCCCCTCCAATATTTTAGCTTGTTTTTTTTATCAGTCTCCACATCTTCTGCAGCATCATGAGCATTTCGGAAATGTACATTTATTTTTATTGAAATGTTTTTTTAGTTTGCACTCGTTCCCAGGCATCGATCGTGATTACAGAACAATTTTCTGTGTAGATTTTTACTTTGCATTCTTCTGAGGTTCATTCAGAGACGGCTCATGAATACAGGCAAATTAAGTGTTCCTCAGTTATTGCTGATACATTATTTTTGGAGCTGTACATTTACCTTCTGTGACCAAGTTATCAAGTACACTGTATTATATTGTTCTGTTTGGTTGACTAATATATGAAAGTTTGGCATTGTAACACAACGTTCCAATAATAAAACAATATATGCCAATTTATTTACCACACATGAAACTGGTGAGTGAGCTTTTCAATCATTTGTCTGATGTCCTAACATGAATTGAATGACTTGAATATCATGAATATTTTTACTGAAACGTTTATAGCAGCAAAATCCCATTCACAACTTTACTAATAAAAATAAACTGTAGCTTATCAGATGAACTAATTCAAACTACTTTCAATATTCAAATTCATCTTACGTATGGGAAATATTAGATAGTAAAGTATTTTATAATGAAATGATCTGAGTGACTCAAGGTTAAAACAATAGCTTCTAAATGTATTGGATAAAAATATTAAATATTTTTCTCTGAGATTTAGTGGTTAATTCATCTAACTATGTATCATCTATATTTATATTGTTTATAAGATTTGTTTGAAATTGTATTTGATTTCAAAAGTACATAAACTAATAAGACTTTTAAAAGATTGTTGAATTAACTTTTTATTAGCAAATTAAAAACTGTATAAATGAGAGAGTACAGAAAATAGATTCCTACTAAATAAAGTTTGTATATTTTGATAAATGTGTGCGTTACTCTGGCGCCATATATAATCTAGTGCGCAGGCGCTTATGGAGGACGACAGTCGGCCATCTTGTCTGCAGCCAGGTCCCCTCTCCAGTTTCTAATGCTTTTATTTTGTAGCGTCAACTTCCGTGTCTCGTAGAAAGGGCAGTGCCGCGTGCTTTTACTGTGAAGGGCGGAGCGGAAACCGCTCGTCGTGCCTCTCGCTAGCACGATGCTAACTAACGTTGTGTCGTGGATGACAGCGACTGAACCTGCGGCTGCAAACCGGGAGTCAGATCCCTTCTGGGTTCGGATGTAACGTAAAGACAAAGTCGCGGTGACAGGAAGGAGATGGAGACGATCAGATGCCGCAAAACGCGCAGTTTCCGTTGATGCGCAAAGGTAACGAGTCTCATCTTCTGCTCCTCAGCGGTGTTTTCTTCAGATTCATCCATTATGAACGCACCCAGGCCCATTCCGTGCGAGTACAAGGGTTCACATCCCACGCGTCACTGGGGTTTAAAGAGGGACACATGACAGCTAACCCAAAGTGAAGCCAACGCGTCTCGATCGCCACCTGGTGGTCGGCTGCAGCACAGCTCATAAATCCAGCCTCTTCCCTGTACTTGTCAACAAAGCCCAACTCATGCTCTGCGTCTGCGTCTACGCCGTAGTGTACGAGTAGACGTGCACGAGTAGACGTGTACGAGTAGACGTGCACCTCCCCTAAAACAGAACGCAGACGGCAAGAGCTGTGATTGGTCCACTTGGTAGACTCGCCGCCATTTTTGGATTGAGTTGAATGAACGTAAAACAGACGACGTCTTTCTTTTCCTTCGTTGCAGTTCTTTAAGAAGAAGTCATCGCTCTTCAACATCAATCAGCTCCATCTTCAATGTGGAGATTTGTCGTCCATCTTCATAAACAGTCTATAGCTTAAATTAGCGAGTCCAAAATTAGCAATTGAACTTATTAGCAGGGGTGTAGTGATTTTAGAGAATTTGCTTTAAAATGATGCGTCTTGGTCAGGTTGTTAACGTTACCTGATGTTGGTGCGATGGAGCTACCTGCGAAAGTCACAAGATGAAACCTTCTCAAAGATGGAGCCCAGCTAAAAGAGGCTTTTTGTCTTTTTATGGTTTGTAGGTAGATAAAATATCTGAAGGAACCACTTTTATTTTGAAATATGACGTTTCTTCGCTAGGTCCCGCCTCAGAGGAGAAACACACCTACCCGTGATGGTTATGGACGATGATGGATGCCCTCTCAGCCAATCAGAGCCGGACACCCGGTCACCAGTGGGCGGGGCAGAACGGCTGGTCCGCAGCTTCGCCTCCAGGACCCCTCTGCAACCCTTTGCCCAGCTTTCAGCATCTCAGCCTGGGCTCGCCCTGTGACCAGCGGCCCGGCCATGACCATCTGCAGGTGTCGACCGCGGCGGCCTGAGCGACCTCAGAAACCACAGTCAGAGCATGGTCTTCCCTGATAACGCTGAGCTGAGTGTGCAGCATTTCATCCCTAATGCTCACGTCTCACACGTGGTTCCAGCTGCCAGCCACGAGAGAAACATACCTCCGTGTTCTCTGCCTCTTACGAACAACGGGTCGCAGCCCTCCAACCCCCAGGGGATGTCAGGTACCCCCCCCACAGCCCGTACCAAACAATGTCCGCCCCCTTCCATCCTCCATACTCGCACCACGTCGCTCTCAATGGACCTCAATCGCCGCAGCAAACCCCCATCGGCCCTCCATCATTCGGCCAAGGTGCAGACCAGAATCCACAGTGTGCACAGCAGCCTGCGTATGAGAAGACTGTGGAGTCTCCTGTCAGTGCTGGATACATCCACGCTCCTGCCTCGCCCAACTCTCCCATCCAACAGCAGCCTCAGTGGGCTCCTCCATCACAATCGAGAGGTAGGTTAACATGTCGTACGCACACGATACACGTGCATACATGTTGCAGAGCGTCCAGACTGAGGTCAAAGGAACTAGAATAAGTGTATATAAAAATGTTTCTCTTTCATGGAAGTCCTGTAGTCTAAATGACAACAGCCCACTTTTCAATTAAACACTCATGTCTGAAGGTTTCCTCCATCTTTGTCCTCCATTGTGTGACTCCTCTGTTGTCTCCTCAGGAACACTAAGGAGTTTGTCTCCAGTGTACAGGACGGGAACATCACTCCACAGGTGAGGAAGATACAGCCAATCAGCAGATTAGTTTCTCAATGAACTGAGAATCTTTTGGCCGATGTACGTCTCAAAATGGTTTTAAAGAAGCGCTCATCACAGATGTGCACATTCCTTCTCAAATGTGTGTGTTTTGTTTTTCAGTCCACAGCTTAAAACACACGCAGTTTATCGTGCTGTGAAACCAAATAGCAGCAAATCCTCATATTTGGTGGAACCAGGTTTCTGTGGGGAATGAAAATCAGAATAGACGAGTAATCGGTTAATTGTTTTAACTCTAGTCGGAGATTCATGCTCAAACTTTAAAGCTGTTAATGTAGCCACTGGTTATGTTCGTGGCAATTCTTGATTTTTGAGACATTTATGTTAAGCCTCAGCACTAAGGCTGTATATGTAAATAAAGTAGTTAAAGGGTGGCTTTGACTTTCTAGACTTTAGACTCACACAGAAGTGAAATGTAAAGTTTAGAGAATGACTCTTTGTGTTTCCCCTCTGCAGTCTCCTAACTCCGAGTCCCGCTATGGCCTCGACCCGGAGCTCCTGCCCAACGCTGTAAGTTCTTTCTGTCGCTCGCTTGAGATCTTGTCTTGACTTGTCCGGCTCCTTGACAGAGTGGGAAGTAAAGGGTTCAGTCCTTTAATGAGTAAAGCTGCAATTTCTGGATATAAGTAAATGTGAGTAAATCTCAAAATCATCACATAGGCTTGCAGTAAACTTTATTTGCAGATGCATTATCATTTTTCTACTTATTTTAATGAATATTTGTTTTTGTTTAATATTGTTAACTGAAATATCAAGCCTCAGTTTAATTTCTTCGTCATAAGGGTTCGATAACAGCATCTTAATACCGGTTGATATATCAGAATTGGAAATGTCTCTTAGTATTTATGAGTATTCTTTTGATTGACAAGGCCCCCCCCCCCCGTCTCCCTCCCTGTGTTCCAGGTGAAGGTGATTGCAGAGGACAGGGCAGAGTGGGGGGGAAAGGTCTTTGTCTCAGAGCCTTTTTCCCAACTTCCTCCTCTGGCAACTACTTCCTGTATCGTAGAAGACCGAGGTGACCACACAGTCCGTGTCTGTGTCTGTGTGTCTGTGTCTGTGTCTGTGTCTGTCTGTGTCTGTGTCTGTGTCCGTGTCTGTGTCTGTGTCTGTATCTGTGTCTGTACAACTTGCACAATGACTGTTTTCAAACAACATGCAACTTCATGACTTAACTTATTTAAGTAACGTATAAGTTATGTTGTGTCATATCATTATTGACCTTGTCTCTAGGTAACGCGAGTCCCTTTGCCATCCGCTCCCTCTCGTACTGTGTGCCCTGCGAGGGTCAGACCGCCCTGCTCAGTCGCCTGCCACTGGGAGCTCTGGTCACTCCTCTCTCAAACAAAATGCTGGGGAGGTCAGTTTTCATTTCATAATCTATTTAACAACAGAGTAAAAAATAACAACATTGACAATAATACAACATACAAACATCACAACGTAGAGTTTTGTGCCGTTTACAATGAAAGTCTCTGTGAGGATATAAACGTGTGTTACTTGTGTGTTTTTTGTGTCGTCTCCAGGAGCCGTCCCACTTTGTAAAGAGCCCGAGTGTGTTCTGGGTTGTAGCTGTTGCGGAGCCTCCATGTGCCCGGCAATGGGTTGGCAGGACTGTGGTCAGAGATTCTATTGCCCCTTCTGTGGTAAACTCAGTGAAGGTAAGACGAAGATCAGGCCAGGAGCACGGCACCTTCACCGCGCCTTCACGGGTCGAGCTGCTGCACCGAACTGATTGTCTGTGCTTGTTGCTTCCTTTTAATCTGGGTTCTTCTCTCCTGTCCTGTGCCTCAGTGCCGTGGCAACACTACCAGCCCACCAATGGAGTGGAGGGGGCTCGGGTGGATAAAGACAAGAGGCCTGAACTTAGCGTGGGCTCATACGAGATACTCCACTCTCAGAAGGTTTGTTCCACCTACTCTGATTGTCAGCTTTGTTTCAATATCACCAGCTCTTGAACATTCAGACTTCAAACAGACGGCCGAGTCAGTGATTCAGTGATAGCAAAATAATCAGCTCATGACTGATGAAGCCCTTTTGTTGAGTGGAGACAAAGGAAGAAGAGTGAATCTCAGCTCCTCATACTTACTCATACCTCAGGACTAACACATGTTCGCATTATAGGTGCCTCCAGTTGTATGAGGAAAGTTTCCATGTTATGTCTAATTTGTATTTTTATTTCAGGGGGAACCTGCTGCACTGCTGCTCGCCATAGATGTGTCTGCCTCAGCGCTGAGAGGAGGACATTTGGAGTTTGTAACACAACAAATCCACTCGCTGCTCAGCTCTCTGAACAGGTACAACATGCTCCCACTACTGTAGCTATGTGCACACACACACACACACACACACACTCATACATGAAGGGGAGCTGGCATGTCTGCTCAGAAACATCACACCACACGCACACTCGCTTGCATTCACTGAATCACTTCCCTGGACACTTTTCTGACTTCTCCTTACCCAAACTTAAATAATATCTGATATAAATCATCTTATACCTTGTGAGAGTGAAAGTGAAAGTGTGTAAACAGATTTTATTGAGTCTCACACACACACACACACACACACACACACACACACACACACACACACACACACACACACACACACACACACACACACACTGTGGGACGATGTACTGGAGGAATTATGAACTTGAAAATGCACAATACCCTTAAGCATGAGGCAGAGATGAATTGATTCCTTCTTCTGCAGCATGTTGATTCCTTTTTTACTCTGCCACCTACTGATAGAGATTGTATGAAGGGCACAAGTGATAAGTGTAGTTCTTTTCCTTCTTGCATTGATTTGTTTTCTATACATGTGACAAAGGGCGACAGTGTTTCGAGTTACGACAAACTGCAAATGTTCCAAGATGCTTCAATTTGATCCACAGGTCAAAGTAAAGAGAGAAATTAGAAAACACAAGTTTATTTTGATTGTGTACTTGATGAACAACGTGACCTGGATCAGAATGAGACTGGAGGAAATCATTTCATTGTTTTTATTTTTTTAGCAGTTAGTGTATAAAAGAAGCACAGTTGAAGGTCGTTCAGATGATTCTCACTCCCTGGAGAGTTTAAATGGCCGAATCTTCAGCGATAGCCGGAACCTTCCTCCTTCCCCGCTTCTTCTTCATGCCCTGTGCACAAAGACAAACATGTCAGACATGCGATATCAGCTGCAGTGACTGTGTTGCATCTTTGGGTGCAGAATGATATGAGCATGTATGAGTTGCATGCGAGCAGAGTGCACAGTGCATACATAATTGTCACCGGCAGACCAATCGGGGAAGCGCTGAGAGTGGAGCTCCCTCTCATTGTCTGCTTGATGGTAATATTTGGCCTGCTCCTCTTTGGACAGCGAATTCCACTGTGGACACACAACAACACAAACATAAGTACACACAGATCCACGTGAACAGGTGGAGGTTCTGCAATGAAACCCCCCACAGTGTATTTGTGCTGGAGGAAGAACAAAAGTTACTGTTAAGAGGACAGCAAAGACACCTACTGTCTGTCCAATGACTCTGTTGACAGCCCCGCACGACGGGGTTTTGAGCTGCAACACAACCTTTGGCCTCTGTTCCATGCGGAATATCATGAAAGCATTTGGGGGCTTCGTGATATACGGCCTGCTCTCGTCCTCTGGCTCTCTGAAATACTTTCTCTTTCTATAGGGAAACAGTGAAACAGAGGGAGAGCATCAATTTCCGCTTGTTAAAACTCTGAGGAAAGAAACCCCCCCCCCCCCAAAAGTTGATGAGGATCAAGGTACATACATAGATAATAAATACAAGACACATGAGGTGACTGTGATTTAATTCTAACTTACGGTGGAGCTTGGGGCTTAACTACAGGAGCGACGGGAGGAGCTGTATAGGGCGGACCATAGACGACCTGTCGCTCTCCATTTCTAGACCCAATCAGGCAGACACATTAGATGACAGAAGAAGTGGGTTTGAAGATACAACCATCACAGCTGTGTGTTTTGTGTTTGCATTTATGAGTGAGATACATACATGGTTCCAACAGGAGCCAGGGTCGACCTGAAGCCCTGAGGGAGACTCATCACTGTCACGTGGTGGAACTGGAGACACAAACACAAAGTTTCACTAACTGCTTGAATGATAATAATAACTAACCCTGTCCTGAGGCTAATATTGTCATCCCAACAATGAGAAACCAAAGATTGATACTCTGTCATAGTGGCTCTGTGTCATATCCCAGAAGTATTTATAATGTTCTTATAGAATCGATGTCTGAACCTGTTAGTACCTTACCTGGCTGTGGCCTAAAGAAGCTGCCCGGTAGTACGTACAGTCTGGCTGCAAGAAAGTTGGTGGCTGGTACATGGGAGGAGCATAATAAGGAGGAAGAAGAGGAAGAAGAGGAAAGTCGGTCTGTGCAGCTTGAAACCCAGGCTCAGGCAGGACCTGCTGCTGTGGGCTGAGCGGTGCTGCTCCCGGGGCCTGAGGCTGCTGGGGGCCACACTCTTCAGTAAGGGCATCATGAAGAGGAAGAGGAAGAGAGTCGGCCATGTCTGACTCCAAAAATTCTATAAAGTCCAAGTCGAAAATACTGTTGCCCATAGCCTCCATCTCCTTTATAACCTGTTGAATCTCTGGGTATGGGTCCATCGTCTTTGTAGATATTAATAAAAATACTTGTCAAGCAAAATTAAATTTAAAATCTCGAGGTTTGCCCTGCACGTTTGTCTCTGGGGAGCACAGGTAGGACAATGAGCAAATATCTAAATACTGTGCAATATTTATTGAATATGAACATTCTAAAAAGCCTTCAATGTTGCGACATTGATCAAGATCAAAGGAACCCCTCTGCTCACTACTTTTGGAATGTAACGTTTTTTTATTCCCAATCAAAGTATATTGTTTGCATATGAATAAAATCACATATCACACGATTCAAAAGATACATCTTTATTTATACAGACAGAGAATCGGTATCAGGATGTTTGAGGAATAAAAACCGATAACAGTTTGGTTGACTTGGGTGAGAAAACATGAATACAAGGACTTTTATCAGCAATAAAATAATCCCCAAAACAATAGGGTCCTTGCCCTGTCAGTGCTTGGTCATTTAAAGGTGAAGTGTGTAAGATCGCATTAAACTGAGTGCTCCTCACTCCCCCCCCCCCCTTCCTGAGCGAGAGGAGAGCTACGGTGGCCCTCATGCGTCAAAACGCCGGACGACCTCTCAGAGCTTTCTTCTCTCCAGTAATGAGGAGTCTATAGATCGATGTATTTACTAATGTTACTTTCCTATGTAAACAGTAGTTGATAGTTTACATGTAGAAAATATGTTACCGCGCTGTGGTATTGCTTTATTACTGACGTTAGGTAGCGGAAATTAGCTGAATGCTAATGCAGTCTAACGTTAGCAAACAGACTCGTATAGGCTGAGAACAGGAGACGCCGTTAGCAGGAGAAGAGGAGGAAGAGGAGGAAGAGGAGGAAGAGGCAGACGATCTGTGAGGAAGAGACGAGGGAGAGTCTAATCAGTCTGGAAAACAAGCGCAGATACAGAAACACATATTTCCCATAGAATACAAACCTAAAACACAGCAGCATTTATGTATCTCGTCTATATTTTACACACAAACATGTTCAGCTTATAATTATATAAAGAATATCAAATACTGAATATAGTAAATGTAGAATATACTTTGAACTAGGCCCTACTTAATTACGTGAGGCACTTGTTTCTGTTTACAGCTCTGTTACTATGGATACTGTAGTAATACGAATACAGCCGCTAACTCACCAGACACACACACACACACACACACACACACACACACACACACACACACACACACACACACACACACACACACACACACACACACACACACACACACACACACACACACACACACAGGGACCTTTAAAGGTTTGGTCTTGTCTGTGTAGTGAGGACGGTGACTCCTCGTCGGACGTCCGCGTCGGCCTCATGACCTATGACAGCAGGATCCACCTTTACAACCTCAGCCCCGCCCTGTCCCGCCCACACATGCTGGTCATCATGGAGACAGAGGACCTGCAGCTTCCTGTGACCGACGGGCTTCTGGTGTCCCTCAAGACTGTATCCACAGCATCGACAGGTGACTGGCAGTGTACATGTTGTCAAGCAGTGGAATTTACATGTAGATTACATTTTTAAAGCATCTACTCTTTCAAAGTCATTACAGTCCAATGAAACTGACACTTTTCTGAAGCATGTTTTATTGGAGTATAAAGGGTGAAGTGAATTGTGGGCTACTTCCATAGCAACATCTTCCAGACATTGCTGACTGATGTTTTTTTAAGTAATAAAATGATTTTTCCTGCAAACAAACGAGAAAGAGCGAAACAGTTTTTGCTGCATGCTGAAAATCAGTGAATCTCTTTGGTCTGGTTTGACATTAAGTGATGAAAACTTCCTGCAGCTTCATTATCTGTGTGTGTCTGTGTGTGTCTGTGTGTGTCTGTGTGTGTCTGTGCACAGCGTGTTGGAGCTTATTCCTCAGTTCAGTGCAGAGGGCGACGACTCGAGTGGAGTTCCCATGGAGCTGCCCGTCAGGGCGGGACTGCCATACTGCAGGTCGGTCATCACCGCACAAACTTTAATCAAGTCTCTAGTAATTGGATGTTTGTTTTTTTGTTTTGTGGATGTGTGACTGTAGATAAAACCTTTAAGGAGACATATTTTGCTCATATGCCTCCTTAATGTCCGTTATTTTACAAACTCTCAAAGATTTGGGAGAATTTGTAATTTAGTCCATGTGGTGGATTAAGAACGTGTTTGATTCTTCGTTAGGCCCTGAGTTCTCCTGGCAAGCTGCTGATCTTCCATACTGCCTCTCTGATAGAGACGGGCCACACAAGTTCGTCCTCAGGGTTCTTTGGCTCCAACAAACCAAAGGTCATACAACACACACGCCTACAGTGTGATGTATAATGTTTATGCCGTAGACTGTAAAGTAAAAAGGGAGGACACGACCGCTTCCCAAAGTGAAGCCAAAGCCTCGCTATTCATCTTAATTCCCTTCTCGTTTGTTTTTCTCAGTCCATCTTTCAGCCGTCGGAGCCGGCCGTCTCATTGGCCAAGGAGTGCGTCCGTCAGGGCTGCGGCGTTCACCTGTTCGTCCTCTCCCAGCAAGACGTGGGCGGGGCCTGGCCAGGGCACATTCCCTATCTCAGCGGCGGAGCTCTGCACACGTACAGCCACCTCCAGGTAGCTCAGCATCTCCTGTCGTTGAGTAAAGAGGAAATGTGATTTTTTTTTTATAGTTAGTAAGTTGTTGTTGTCTTTTGTTAAAGGAACAGGTTTAACTTGAATTCACTATTTTTGCCAAATGTTAGATGAGAAGATTGATACCACTCCCCTAATATCAGTCTGCTGAATTCGAGACTAGCTAGTTAGCTTAGCTACAGTAGGTGGGTTTTATTATCATTGGACAGCGCCTGTCTTCCTGTCCTGAACCAATCTAAGATAACCAGTTGCTCTCAATCCAAGTTTTGGCAAAGAAGTGAATAAGAATGTCCTAAAATACTTCAACTATATTCCTTTTAATTAAAAATAAACACTGGCTCGAGCTTCACAAATAACCTCCACTGCTGATTACGTGACTGAAACAACACACAGTCCTCCTGGCGTCACTTTGAATGTGGATGACGTGTTTGTGAATTTGTTTTGGTGACATTAGGATGAGTTGCTGTGTGTGTCCTATTCTAAACTGTTATTTGTGGACCTTTCACTACAGGGAGAATTGGACCGAGAGCGATTCTCCACGGATCTGAAGAGGATCGCAGAGACGCACACCGGCTACAAGGCCGAGCTCCGGATGTTCGTCAGCAAAGGTGAGAGAGAGATTTAGATTTCCCCTCCACCGAAGACCTGGTTTCACATCATTCCATTTGTCGGTTTGTTTCTTTGTGTCCAAGATTACAAACAAACCAAAACATAAAAACATTTGTTCCCGTCTCACCAGATCTACGTGTGTCCGGCTGTTATGGACTGTTTCTGCCTGGACCTGCCCCGAGCCAGGTCACCATGGCAACTCTCGACCAGTGGACAACGCTGGCTGTGGAGCTTTCCCACACCAGAGGTCTGGATGAGAAGAGAGGTGTCGCCATACAGGTGGGCTACTGTTCATGTTCGTCAAGCAATACAACTAATCCTCATGTGAGGCTGCAGGGGGCGCTGTTGCTTTAATTGCATTAGTAGACAATTTCCAAAACTATTTCCAGACTTTTTTTTCTTTCTTGGTCCGTAGTAAAACACTGCACAGACTAAAGCACTCAATCATACAGTTTGAGCTTCCATTCATTTGGACTCCATCTGTATTTTAAACATAACCCTCCTCTGTCCTCCTCTCGTGTCCCAGACGGTTTTGTCCTACAGCACCAGGACAGGGGACAGAAGGACCAGGGTTCACACTCTGACCCTGCGATGCTCACCTCACCTTCAGGACGCTTTCCGCCACTTCCAGGCCCAAACACTACTCACCTTCTACTGCAAGAAGAGTAAGGCCCTTGCACTGTAGATCAGTAGATAATGTAGTTGTTATATTGAATAAAATATAATGTATCAGGATATCTGTTCTGAAACGCTCTCAATAAAGCATATACACGTTTTTATCCAGCTTTACACTGATTCTCTATTTGTCTGATGTGTCTGTGTAGTGTACTGTGCAGTGTTGGAGCGCCCCCTACAGGAGCTGAGGGAGGAGCTTCAGACGGAGGTAACGGAAGCTCTGGCATCGTATCGCAAACACTGCTCCTCTGCCTCGGTGTCGGCCGGACAGGTGAGGAAAGATACGATACACAACAGAGTTTAAATTCCTCCAGAAGCTTTTCACTTGTATTTAAGGAAATGTCTGAAGGGTTTAAATGCTGTTCAGTTATTGTAGAGAAAGAAAGAGGTATTTCAGATCTACACCTCTAATGTTTTCAAAATGTTTACTTTTTGTGTAAAAACAACTATGGCATGAGATCGTTTAAATCTTTTCCCTCTGTACTCTTGTGTGTGTGTTTGTTTGTGTGTGATGTGTGTGTTTGTGCACTGTAGCTGGTCCTACCTCAGTATCTGCGAGCTCTTCCCGTTTACATCAACAGTTTGAGGAAGAGTGAGGTGCTGCTGCCGGGCCTGAGAAACTCCATCCACCAGCGACTGCAGCAGCGCTGCCAGGTGCTCGCCTTGGACACGAGCGGCACCGTCACTCACTTCTATCCTCTGCTGCTGCCTCTGGTCAGTACGACCAACACAGGACTTCGTCTTATTGACAGTGTTATTGAGTTTAATATGTCCGATTATTTTAGTTACACTTTCCCTCTCTCCTGCAGCCGCTGTCAGCTGAGGACCCCATCCCTCCGAACCCAGAGCAGGCGCTGCGCTGCCGTGCCCTCAGCCTGGAGCCCGGAGGTCTGTATTTGGTCCACGCCCCCCTGACTCTGCTGCTCTGGGTGGGCACCCAGGTCCCAGCAAGCACCCTGGTCGAGCTCTTTAACACCAGCTGCTTCTCCGCCCTGTCCTCAGGAGAAGTGAGTGACTAACCCATAACCTGACCTTGTGTGTGTCTACGTTACCTGTAGATGATGGATGATTTACCTTCAATTTCCACAAGGAAAGTGTAAAACTTCTAATCAACTGCAGCAGCTTAAGGTTTACAGTCACTAGTTTACACTAGAACCAGTAGATGCTGGTCTCTGGTGGTGAGAGGAGAAAGCTGGTAAAAGTCACCAATGGACAGTTTTGTGAAGTAAGAAG